>JBBPCZ010171584.1:0-16482 GCA_037974445.1 Brycinus macrolepidotus
ATATACATGCATGTATTTGTGTGTGTGTGTGTTTGTGTGTGGAGGTGAATGGGTTTTCCTCATGTTTTGATACCGAAAGCTTCTGTATGTTTGAGGCCTAACTGTATGTGTGTGTGTGTGTGTGGCACATCTAGTGTCTTATATGACAGTGTGTGCACTTGTCATACCTGGTTGCTGATTGCCCTGTGTGTGGTGTGGTGTGTGTGTGTGTGTGTGTGTGTGTGTGTGTGTGTGTGTGTGTCAGGATGCTCATGCCGCGGGATGCAGGCCGCGATGAGGCTCAGAAGCTGCACAGGAAATGGATGAAGCACCAGGCCTTCATGGCCGAGCTCGCACACAACAAGGAATGGCTTGCCAAGATTGAACAGGTAAGTAAGTAAGCGAGAGAGAGAGAGATGGGAACAAGGAGTAAAGAAAGGAGACATAAGAAAGGGTGAGAGAGAAAAATGAAACAGGAGAAGAGGAGAAAAAAGAGAAGAATACATGAGAGGACACAGAGGAAAGAAGTGAATGAGAGAGGAGCAAAACTGAGAAGAAATAAAACAATGGAAAGAAAATAATAGACGTGGGTTGAACAGAGTGGAGAGAGAAAGAAAAAGAGGAAGAAAGAGATGAGTAGATGAGAGGAAGAAAGGAAACAGGAGAATGGAGGATGAACTGGAGAAATTTGAAAAAAGGGGGAGAGGAAAGGAGACTGATAGAATGAGAGAACAGAGGAGTGGAGGAAAGGGTGGGAGACAAAAAGAAGGGAAGAAAGGGGAGGAGAAGGAAAAAGAAGTAGATCAAAGAAGGAAAAGAGAATGATTGTAAAGAGAGGAGATGAGAAAGGATGAAGGAAAGGAGAGAAGCACACAGAGGAAAGGATAGGAGCAAAAGTTACAGAATGGAAAAATGAAGGAAGGGGCCGAGGGCAAGATGAGAAGACAGAGGGAGTAATGAGATGGGAAAGGAGAAGAATAAAAGAAGGGAGTCAAGAAGAGAGAAGGAGAAAAGCACAAAGGACACAGAGGAGAGGAAAAGAACAAGAAAAAGGACATGAATGAGAAAAGGAGGAGGACAACATAGGAGGATAAAAGAAGGGAAGAAGGAAAAAAAGAAGAGGGGAAAAGAGAGAACTAGTAAAGGGAAATAGAAAAAATAAGAGAGTGTTAATAAAGGCTGGAAGACAGAAGAGGAGGTGAATAAAGAAGAGGAGAAGAGAGAAGAAACAAAAGAGATGCAAATGTGGATGGATAAGACTAGGATGATTAGATTAGATTAGATGTGGTGGAAGAAGAGAGGAAGGAAGAGAAGGAGGAAAGAAAGAAAGATAAGATGAAAAGAAACACAAGGAGCGGAGGAGTGATGTGGCGAGAAAGGAGAAAAAAGAGGAGAAGAGAATTAGAGATAATAAAGAGACAAACTGAGAATCTGAGAGGAGAAGTGGACGTTGGGATGGGAATCAGGATGAGAAGGGAAGAGAAGAGAAGAGAGAAAAGCAGAGGAAAAGAAAGGAGAGAAAAGGAAAGAAGAAAAGAAAGAGTGGGAGGCAGGAGGAGAAAAGAGAGAAAATGAAAGGAAGAAAGGGGAGAGAATGGTAGAAGTGCAAAGAGGATGGAATGGCGGAAGGAGTGGGAGATAAGAGAAAAAAAGAGATTAGAAGAAAGGAATAAGAACAGAGGAGGTAAGAGAGAAAAAAGAGAAAACAAGAGGGATGGTGTTAGGAGTAGACAGGGGAGATGGACGTAGGGAAATGAAGAGGGGAAATGAAGAGAAGGAGAGGAGAAGAGGAGAGCTGAGAGATAAGGAGAAAAGAAAATGACGGGGAGAGGTGAAGACAGGAGAAAAGAGGAATGGAATGAAGAAGAAAGGAGATAAAAGAAGGGGAGATGAGGAGAGAAAATGGATGAGAAATGAGGAGGAGAGAAAAGGCAGGTTGGGTGAAGCTGGAGAGGAAAGAAGAGACATGAGAAACGGATGGAAGAGGATAAGTGCAGGCCAGGTGAGGCCGTAGAGGGAGAGGACATGTAGAGGACAGGTAAAGGACAGATGAAGGATCTATAAAGGAGAGGACAGAATGATAGGAGTTATACAGATGTGTGTGGGCAGGGTGTGCTTGGTTATTCTTCGGTGTACCAAGGCCTGATGAAATGTGGTCTCGTGGGGACATCTCGTAACAAGAAAACCTAGGGACAACCATGAGAAACTCTGGGCTAAATGTGGACGAGAATGTAGACTTACTAAGGTTGGATCAAACTGAATGTGAAATTTCTGGTACTATCCAAGGCTGCGTGAAGGCCGTTTTCAAAGTAGGGGTGCTGTCGTTAGCTCATAGATGTAACGTAAGATAGCATGGCTGGAAAATCCTCTCAAAAAAAACACCAGCCACGTATGTTGATGTGTGTTGTGTGTGTGGAGACAATGCAAGAAGTATGTGCAGAAGTTGGGCAGCTGGTGGCCTAGTGGTTTGGAGTTTCCCCTGCAATCAGAAGGCTGTGGGTTCGAATCCCAGGACCACCAGTGGCACCACTGAGGTACTCTTGAGCAAGGTACCGTCCCCACACGCTGCTCCCCGGGCACCATTGTCAGCACCCCACTGTTTCACTCAGGTGAATAGGTTAAATGCACAGGACTTGATTAAAATAAATGAAAATAGTAAAAACATCTACACAGTTTCATTAAACCAGGCTGTACATTTGGAAGAGATCACTGGACCGGGGATTTGCTAAATGACCAAGATTTGCTAAATGTTTGAGCTAAATGATTGTACTCTTTACATTCTAAGAGCACAGACATATTTGGGGCTGATTTGATCCCTTGTTAGCACCACAGTCCATGTCCGGCCCTGTGGGACTATATGATATGTAGCATGGTGTGTTTCACCTTCAGTGTTGTGGTATTGGCTCTTTTTGTGTCTGGAACAGAATGGTATTCACTGAAGTAATTAAGGAGAGTCCTACTGATCTCAGTCATCATCTAGAGCTGAACTGTTCACATATAAACGGAATAATCTACCCTGAAATGGAAATAACATGTCTCTACAAGTATTGTCCATGCTGTGCCAGAATATAGCCACAGTTGCTTTTCTGTGCTTTAGAATATAAATGTATGGTTAGAATTTATTACTAACAGTATTCAGGTTCAAACCCCAGGTACACTGTGCAAGATTGAGATATGTTTGTGAAATCCAAGATGACTCTGATCTAGGCTCTCAAGCTATACTGAGGCACATCACAGAACATGTGGCTTTGCTAAGATTGACATTTTTGTTAACAGTCCTGCTAGAGTGGGATCTCTAAAGGGTGGATGCATTTTGCTCATAACAGTCAAGTATTTGCTTTGTCAAAGCTGAGAATATTCTGCCTAGAACCGTTTATATTCCTTTCCTTTTGGCTCCACAGGGAAACGATTCTGTTATGTCAGCTAGCAGACCCCCATGCTGGCTAGCATCGCGCTGAGTGACTTTTTCTGTGTAAATTTCAAGCCACATCATCTACTATGTTGTTGTTTTTTTGTTTTTTTGTTTTTTTGGGAAGGTCTCTTTTTCTGGTTTTAATGTAATGCTGCAATGGCTAAAAGTAGAATGTCATACAGAGAAATTGAGCACTTTTTATGAAATTTGTGATTGCTATAATCTAAACTAGCATAGGCCTCAGGATTTGTCTCATGAGTTATGTTGAGTTTGTAGAGTGTGTTGAGATGTTTTGGAGGCATTATTGACTTTGCTAAGATGACAGTTTTTACTAATAGTACTGCTAGAGTGGTTTACGTGAAAGATGGATGTATTTATTGTTACACGTCAAGTACTTTTGGCTACTACTCAGAAAAAAAGGGAACTTTTCAGGGGCAAATGCTGTCAATGGGGTGGTGCCCAAAAGCTTACGTCTTGCAGGTTTTTAGTTAGGGAAAATAATTGTGTCGTATTTCTTTGCAGTGATATTTTTAAGGTGCATTTAATTCCTATCTCCTTTTCATTTTAAGCTTCTGTTTAAAAAGTGGACCATAAGATTGTATTTCAAGGGTACATTCACATTGTTTGTACCTTGGAGGACTAAAGTTTCCTAGATGGGATCCTTTTTTCCAACGGTGTACTAGAGCTGTTCTCTTTCATTCCATTTCCACAATTGGAGCATCAGACATAGATATTTACGCAAACTCAGAAATTCCAGAATTTTACCCTGGAATATGGACAGAGAGGCAGTGAGAGTGCTGGTAAATGTTTGAGTTCATTTGTTCACTGTACAGACATAAATTTAATGGAATAAGACTTTTAACATAATTTAGGAATTTATTATGTTTGGTTCACAAACTCGATTTGTGAAAAAGGCTTGGCTAGTAATGTTAGCTGAGGTAACAGACCATACGTACTTGTCTGTTCATCTAAAAGACTTTAGGATGACTGGCTTTTTCAGAGTAAATTTCAAGTCACGTCATGTACTATGTATTTTGTGGTCTGGATTTGAATTGAAGGCAGTACTGGTAAAAAGCTGAGTATGCAACTTCATTAAAAACACTGGGTTCAGGTCATTGGATGTGTGCAGGGTGCGTTGGCCTCAGAATGTACCTAATGCTGTACTGAGGCCCAGTACAGCAAATGATGACACAAGACTTTATACTTTATACATTATAGAATTGCATGGTACAGGGTCCTATATGAATAAATATGCCTCAGACTTTCCTGATTCCACAAGGAAGCTGGTGACAGCTGTTTTTGCTCCGCTGTCTTATTTTAAAATAATTATGGAGCAGAAAGGATGAGTTTGAGGAAAAGCTAAAGGTGTGGAGAAGGATATATGTTAGGTTGGAGAGTGGAAGACGGACTATGAAAGTGTGTTCAAAGGAAAAAGGGAGCAGGTAGAAGAATGGGAGTGAAAAGAAAATACGATTGGAGAATACAAAGCACCTGGCAGAAGAGGAAGAGGGTGGAGAGGGATTGTGAAAGGGATGAAGGAGATAGAAATGCATTATAATGAAAGACCTACATGAGAAAATAATAGAGGTGATAAAAAATATGCAAATCAATATCTCAAATTAGAGACGGTGGGTGTATTAGAGTGTGTAGATTAGAGTGTAGATATAGAGAGAGTTTATTAGAGTATATAGAGATGTATTAGAGTGTATATGTGTGTATTAAAGTGTGTAAAGGTGTATTGGAGTGTATAAAAGTGTTTGAGTATACAAAGGTTTATTAGAGTATATATGGATGTATGTATATAAGTGTGTATTAAAGTCTATATAGGTGTATCAGAGTGTATATGGATGTATTAGAGTGTATGTGTGTATTAAAGTCTATATAGGTGAATTAGAGTGTATAAGAGTATATAATATGGAATAAGAGTATATTTAAGTGTTGAATATAGTACGGTATAGCGCAGTATGACATGGTACAGTAAAAGTTTAGATCAATTACATGAGTGTATACTTAGATAGTCATCACTGCCAGTAAAGTATCCCTGGACTTTGGTAGTAACTCTGGTAAATGTTCCAACTCTATTCTATTCTCTGAAGATCCACAGGTAGGACGAAACGAATCCAGACATGTGAAATTTGTAATGGCTGCAATCAAGGCTAGTGTTGCTCCCCTGTATTTAACTTGTTGGTGGTGATTAGATGCATTCTAGGACATTTGTTCCAAAGAAAACAATTACGTCAACATAAATTCCCAGTTAATAAATATTTAATTTAGAAAATAAGGACCTTTTTTCATTTAAGCACATTCTTATGAAATTCTTAGTCTAAAATTCTGAATTTGGATCAAGCTGAAATTTAATCAGCAAAAGAACAGTGGTTTCATTTCATATTTATTTAAAAAGTAGATTATTTGGTGAATATAAGAACTTTGATAAAACTGATTTCAGTCTATACTAGTGCTTGTAATAAAGAAAGTCTCTTTATTATTATTATTATAACCAATGCAATAGCATTCTTTTTGCCTTGGTGTGGATCATTTATATGGAAGAACAGCACGCAGCTCTTTATTTTAGGGAGAACTGGGGATAATTTGGGGTGGTTTTAGTCACCTGAAGCTAGTCAGCCCTTCAACTGCTACAGTGTCACGAAGCGAATCCCATCCCAGATATCTGGCTGCTGTTCCAGGTTAATCCTCTGTGAGGTCCTTTTGCTCCATCCTATTGTTTCTTTCTACACGGCAACACTTCTGCAATTAGCATGTGCACTGTTGCGTGACATGATTTTAATGACCTAAACTTCATATTGCTGCCCATCAGCGGCATTTTCCTTTGTCAGTTTTTATATATGTTATGAATGATTTTACTGTTTGTCAAAGGCATAGCACCGAGGGCCTGAAACCTTTAGGTTTGGAGTTTAGTTAGCTCAGTTACGGCAATGCCAGTTGGTAATTAGACTGATATTTATTGCAGCAGTTCTTAAATGTCACTCTTGCTTGTTCTCTGGCATTGACGCATGAGTGTTTGCCTTCAGGAGCTCTTCTTATAACACACCCCAAATGTCCACTTACAGTCCAGCTTAGGCCTTTGTATACCAAAGAAGATAAGCCTTTATATATTTTCCTTTTTTTTTTCATGATACACGTTGAGAGTGGGCTTAACACATGTATACAAGACATATGATATATTATGATTATTAACCCTATTTCTTAGAGGAAAAAAATATCAGCTGTTATTCTTCAGTGTCCATGGTTATAACAAAAAAAAATTAGGTAGGGCAATAGTGATGCTTAAGACTAAGCTAAGGCTAACACCTAATCTTTTTTTATAAACAAAGGGGAAACACTGCACTGGAGGTCCAAGACAAATGTAACTAACTGGTAACAGAAACTTGTGATGTTAATGGAGGCTTAAATCAATATATACACACCTCAAACTGCATCGAGTTATAAATCTCAAATAGACTCGCTTATGTTGTTTCCGACACTGAATGATATGCTGTTATTCACATAAATGAGCGAAAGTATGGCTTCAAGGTGGCTATACCAGGAAATCATAAACCACACTGTGGGTCATAATAAAAGGCATGTAGTCTTGTGGTCAAGAAACTCCCACCTCTACAGTGTAATCAAATACAAACTGAATATGATAAATAATGAAATTGTCATCTGAGGAATCAAAGGATAATCTCATTACTCTGCCCTTGGAATTGATCTGACTCGTAAATCTTGACTGTTGTCCACTCTAAATGCTCCCCTGCTGGCATGTGAAGTGCAGGAATTTGTTATTTTTAAGTTCAGCAGATCAAATGCTTCATGGTGGAGCGAATGCAGTGGTGGAGTGTATTTTATACTGCAAGTGCAGGGCCTTTGGGTGTAAGCTTGTGTCTGGATACTGCAGTCGATTGTGATTTTAGCTGGAATATTGCATCTTTCGGCTGTTATATGCTTGAGCATGCTCAGTATGGTTTTCTAGATGGGCCACTTTTCTTGGTTTTAGTGTTCTACAGTGCGAGCTGTTTTTCCGGATTAAGCTGAAAGGGCCTTTATGTGGAGTATGAGCTCTACTACAGCAGTTTACAGCAGCACTGTTTATAATCCATTAACCTGGGCGTAGAACTCTGTTTAGGAATTTTTTTTACATTTTTTGTGTGTTGCTAATTCTTTAAGTTCTTGATTCCATTCATATCTTCTGAGATCTTGATACATATTTAAAAAACAAAACTTTCAGTGCTAGATGTTTTCTTTTATGCCAACTTTTAGGTGCATATGGGAAGCATTCCTCATGTGTTATGTATGAGACTGCTACACAACAGTTTATGCTCTGCGTGTTTGGAAAAGTTGCACTGCATAAAGTGCAGAAACAGTTCAATACCTCATGGTCCAGTTTTAATACCTGTTCAAGATGGGTACCAGCAGAACATCACGGTACTGAAGTGTACTCTCCTCTATCGTTGGTAATGCTAAATGCTGATGACAATTTAGAGAAATCTTTTCCCTTAGATAACGTCACCACGCATTGTTACAGACCAATAAATGCAATAGAATGTTATCCGCCTATTTTTAGGTTTATTAACGTTACTTTATTTTTACGTTTTTTTTAAGTTATTTGGGGAAATTACCCATGTATGGTACTTTGGAAGCTAAGACTATTAGCGTTTATCTTGCCCGTATTTTAATTTTTTTTGCCATATTAATATTTTTGTCTATATTACTCATAAGGAAAGCTTTGTTGGATTCTATATGACTGTGTCTAACTGTAGGTTACTTACTAATGTATTATACTGAAGCTTTGCTTGACTCTGCACATGAGTCAGCGTACAAAAAACATATGTCCTTGGGAGGCTAGCATTAATGCTAATAACGTTGCCATTATCTCCTTCCTAGTTTATGTCACATTTACAAAAATATAATTCTAAAAATGGCTATTGACACGTCAACATACACTTCTACTTATATTACTTGCACTTTTTGGTGATGTAGCAGGGCTTGGAGACTTTATTCTAACCTGGAAAAGTCAAGAATGTCCAAATTTTTTGCTGACTTTAAGTTCTATGTAAGATAGAGGACACAATTTTGATCAGGTAATAAAAATTATAAAATTTGGTCCTGGGCTGATATCCAGTAGAAAAGGTTCCTGTACCTTGCCTTGCGGTTTGCTTGGTTTGCTTGTTTAGCGACAGCTTTAGTAAACTGAGCGTGAATTTCAGGGTATGTTATGTAGATGCTTTTTGTACTTTTGGGCCTACTATTCCCTCAAGGCAGTACTTACACTATATATACTATAGTTCATGTACATTAGACTATATATAGACCTTTGTTACGACTTTTATTATGTCAAAATAACATTAACTAATAGGGGCTTTAGCAGAATGTGGGCACGGACAGATCAAACGTGGCACCGTCATTTGAACCAGGCTTCAGTCGAGCTGCTGTGCTGCTGGTTCTGGTGTGTGTGGCCGGCAGGTTGGGCGCAGACTGGTTCTGGATCGATTCCACTGTGTACGAACACAGGTGTGTAAAAATACTCGAGGGATCAGAAAGAGGGAGGACGAGAGGAATAACAGATTTATTTGTGGCCTGTAAGAGTATAAGTGAGTCCACCTGAAAACTGTTATTGTACACAGCAACAGCATGACAAAATGAAAACCCGTTCTATTCTATCCTATTCTGTTCTATTCTATTCTATTCTATTCTGTTCTTTTCTGTTCTATTCTGTTCTTTTCTAACATGCCATGTACCCTATATCTGTTATATATGAAATTTAAGGACATTCTATTCTATTCTATTCTATTCTAATGAGCCATATACCTTACATCTGTTATGTATAAAATCTTTTGGACATTCTATTCTATTCTATTCTAACGATCCATATACCTTATATCTGTTAAATATGATATTTCTGGACATTCTATTCTGTTCTATTTTAGTGTATCATATATCATATTTTTATATTGTATTTTTTCTATTCTGTTCAGATGATTTAAGACAACTGCTGTGTTTTTATTGCAGACTGTAGTTTTTCTGAAGAGCTGTCTGACTCCACACACACTTCCATACCCACACTGACATAAAACACACACACATGCATAAACAAATACACACACGCACACACAGGAAGAGAAAGGTGAGTTAATGAGAGTGTTACCTGAGAAAGAGCAGAAGCAATGATTCGGCGTCCCGCTGTGATTGGAGAACTGTGTGTCCTTTTGGAAGGGTTCCACCCCCCATCCCCCCTTCCCCCCACTGACTATTCCCACACAGTCCCGCCCCCCTCTGTGAGACAGGCTAACGGTCCAATCACAGGCTGTCCTCACACCTGACCTTGCCTGCTGGGTTTAACAGCAGAGGAGAAAGAGTGAGAGGCAGCAAACGCGAAAACGTCAAAGACCTCAGTCACATTTCATAACATAGAATAGAGCAGAACAGAACAGAATAGGAAAGAATAGAACAGAACAGAAATGAAAGACACATTCAGAATTTAAAGTCTATTTAATTTACACACCTTTAGACAGAGAACACACTCTTGGATTTTGCTCTGTGTGTGTGTTTTTAGGGTGTTGTGGTTCGGGCCCTTCTCTCTCTCTCTCTCTCACACACACACACACACCCTTTCTTCTTTCTTGCTTTTTTTCTTCTTTCTTTCCTTTTCTCTTTCTTTTGATTTGGGTTCTTTTCTCTCTCTCTCTCTCTCTCTCTCTCTCTCTCCCTCTCTCTTTCCCTCATACACATACACACACACACACACACACACACACACACACACTTTCTCTTTGTCATTTTTCCTCTTCTCTCTGTCACTCTTGTTCTGTATCTATTCGGTTTCCTACCAACCATCCCCCTTTCAGCTTCTCTCTCTCTCTCTCTCTCTCTCTGTGTGTGTGTGTGTGTTTTTGCAGTCTCTGCAGTATGTGTGGGGGAGCAGACAGCAGTCAGAAGGCAGTGAGCTCGCGCCAAAGAGAGAAATGCAGCACTGCGTTATGAAACGCATACACGCGCACACACACACACATACAACTCTATGTCTTTCTCAGCCTATATATATATATATATATATATATATATATATACACACTCAAACACAGACACAAAGTTGGCCTTTAATATTGGCCTTTAAACATAGCGAGAGAGAAAGAACGAGAAAGGGAGGGAGGGAAGAATTAAAGAAAAAGGAGAGAGAGAGGTTTAGGGGAGAGAAGGAAAGAGAAATGTGAAAAGGTGGAAGCGACAGAGAGAATGAGAGAGAGAAGTGAAAGAGAGAGAGGGAAAGGTAGGAACATAGGAGGGGAGAGTGGAGAACGAAGGAGAGAGTGAGAGAGAGAGAGAAAGAGAAAGAGTAGGAGGAAGAAGAAGGAGGGAGAGGGAGTTAGAAGGGAATGAAGTAGGAGACAGTGAAAGAGAGGGAGGGAAGGGAGCAAGAGGAAGAGAAAGAAGGGGTTTGAGGAAGAGGATGAGAGAGAAAGGTGGAAGGGAAAGGGAGTAAGAGAGTGAAATCGTAGTATTGCAGTCAGGTCGGCCATTTTCAAAGGATTTTACACCAGTGTCAGGACTATGTGTTCAATGTGTGTGTGTGTGTGTATGTGTGTGTGTGTGTGTGTGTGTGTGTGTGTCCTATTTTAGGTAGCTGGAAATGAGCCATGACTCTATAGAGACAGAGACCCTCTACTTTGATCTCATTCTATCTTCATCATTCCCTCTCTCTCTCTCTCTCTCTCTCTCACACACACGCGCACACACACACAAACACACACACACAGTGGGTGTTCCAGTGGTCCATTTTTGTCCATATGTCTACCAGAGTTATGCTCTGCTTGTTTTGTGTGTAATTGTGCATTTGTGTGTGTGTGTGAGTGTGTGTATGTGTGTGTGTGTGTGTGTGTGTGTGTGTCTCAGGATCGTTACTATATTGTTTGCCTAAGCAGAAGTTAATATGTCAAAAATAAACTGATATAAATATGTCATAAATATGAATAATACACTAATGGTAATATAAGTAATGTTCTGAAAATATTCAAAAGGCACTAATGCACAGAAATATCACCATGGGAATTATATTCATTCATATATTCATATTCAAATATTCATTATGTGCTTTTTTATGAAACCTCTCATTTTTATAACAACAGAAGATTTAAAAATCATCACTAGCACGAAACACTGTTTAGTGTTCAGATTATAACAAACTGTGTAAATATGAAAAAAAACAAATGTGTATATATATATATATATATATATATATATATATATCCCGGCACATTCTTTATTAATAATATTTTGTATTTTATAAATTAATAATTTTAAAACTATTTATTAAATCGTGAATATGATCATATTATAACAAAAATTGGTCATATTTTTTGTCAAGTCATTTGCCTCAAGATTTGATTTAGCCACATATGAGGCATTCTGAATATTAATTTTATTAAAACTTCATTCTGGACATTAACTTCTTTAGAATTTTATTCTAGCTATTTTATTAAAAGTACATTATTGATGTTTTTATTAGTCTAGGCACATCTAACATTTCTTCATTTACTGTACCTTTCTAAACACCTGAAGTTATGGAGCACCATCACTCTCTTATGTATTTGAATACCTTTGATTCAACTTGTGTTTGTTTCATTTTAGAATAACTGTATGAAGTGTAAGTGTAATCTCTCCCTGATGTGGAACAAAGTAACATATATAACTGTTATGACTGTTTTTGTGGTGGTAGTGGCCTTGTGGCTAAAACTCTTGCCTGTGAACCCGATGACCACAAAGTCGCAGGTTTAAACCCCACTTTCTACCATTGTGTCCTTGAGCAAGACACTTAACCCTCAGTTGCTCCAGGAAGACTGTCCCTGTAACTAATGACTGTAAGTCGCTCTGGATAAGAGCGTCAGCCAAATGCCCCCTTAATATAAGAAATGTGTGCATGTGTAGGAGGGAGAGGAGCTGATCCAGGAGCAGCCAGAGCTCCGGCCAGTGGTCCAGCAGAAGCTGAAGGAGATGAGGGAATGCTGGACCCATTTGGAGAGCACCACCAAGGCCAAGGCTCGGCAGCTTTTTGAAACACAGAACCACCGCACCTCGGAACATGTCCCGCAGAGCCTGTCTCAACTGGACCAGCACCTGTCTATGCTCCAGGAACAGCCCCCTCCGCTTGGGACGACAACACACATCTCGCACACAACCCCCACCACCCTCCTGCCCCCACGGGCCACATTTAGCCAGCAGCTCCAGAGGATACAGGTCAGCAATGACAGTCAACTCACAAGAGACATTATGGTTAAATCCACAGTTAGACCAAAAGTACAATTTGCACATTTTCCCCCCTTAGCCCAGTTGCAGTCAATCAGCCAAGACATGTCCGAAGTTTTGCCCTGGAACTATGAGGCTAATGTAGCTGACAAGTAATGCAAGCATATAGCCATCAAACTGCAGGCTTAAATCTTCTTGCCTCGCTTCAAACTGTATGGACTTGTTTAGTAATCTCTATTAGACTTGCTCCTGTGGTTTCTGACACTTTTCCATTTTGTGATTGATTGGTATGTATATTAAATTTTATTAAATATTACATCTACTATTTTCAAACAGATACCACTTTTTTAGACATGACCAAAGCATATTTTATGAAGTAACAAAAAGAAAAATGGCTAAGTACTTCTACAATCCTCCCGAACCCCGCTGCTCTCCAGGGTGCCACAGACTCCAGTCTGAGAACCACTGCTTCAGAAACCACATAAGCAAGACTTTTTGAGACTACTTAACAACTCACCTTGGTGCGAGATGTATCAGTGTGGCATAAGCTTCCATTACTTTTTAGCTCCATTAGCCTCTTGGCTCCTGTGTAAAACTAAAGAAACAAACATTACACCTCTTTGCTGATATCCTACAACTGAGCAACTGGGGAGGGACATTTTGTTTACAGTATTTGATTTTTGTCAAAATGAATAATTGAAGGTGGAATAAATAAATTGTGTTCAGATTAATCAAATGTGGATTTATCCTTCTCTAATCTTGCAGTCGATGGAGGCTCAGATGCAGCTCTATCAGGGTGTAGGGGAGCTTAGAGGCGCAAGTGAAATCGGAAGGCTGAGTGATGTGGGTGTGGCCGATCGGCTGCGGCATGGGCCAATGGGAACTGAGGATGAGAACCAAGGGGGTGTGGCCGAGACACGGATCGTGCGCCTGATTGAGCCACTGAAAGAGAGGAGGCGGATTCTTTTGGCCTCCAAAGAAATGCACCAAGTCACGCAGGACCTGGAGGACGAGATTGTGAGTTAGTCTCTTTCTGCTAATCTTCAGTTTCTTGCTCTATCCATCCATACCTCAGGGACTGAAGTACTTTGAGTCTTTTTAAAGACCACAAGATGAGGAATCATAAACAAAAATATACACAATATGGGTTTACTATAGTGTCTCACACTTGTAATCATAAACGTATATCCTTATAAAAGAGGGTTTTTAGAGGTTCTTTAGTGAAGGCAATGCGTATATTAAGAATTGTGTAAAACCATTTGAATACATATGTCTTTGAATGTTTCTTTGTGAGGGAAAATCCTTGTTGTATGGTTTTTAAAGACTCTTTTTGTATTTATCAGGGTGCACTATTTGATACAGCTCGGTATAATTCTGAGCAGTTTCGAAAGAATTGTAATTGAATCAAATCATGAGGTCAGAGATTTACACCCTGCTGACCGGTTTGCTGTCCTTTTCTCTGGTTCTCCATTCATTACCTTTCTGATCTTTCTATTTCTGTCTCTCTGCAGTTGTGGATTCAAGAGCGACTGCCTCTGGCTTCCTCTAAGGAATATGGGACCAACCTCCAGACCGTTCAGCAGCTTCTTAAAAACCACGAGGTAGGAGTTGGGGTCTGGGTACTGCATGCTGAATTAGTTATTATTATTACTTTATCAGAAACACCACCCTCGCTGGTGAACAATTTGACCACTACCACGACTGTGCTGAGAATGGTCAAATAATATCCGGCCAACAGCAGTCCTGTGGTCAGAAACTGACCATTAGTGAATGGAGGAGGAGTTTCTAATAAAGTGGCCAAAGACTAGTTGCACTAAGTAAATGTTTCTGGCCAGTGTATGGAAACCCATGGTAGGTGATTCTGATAAAGTGGCCAGTGTGTGGAAGTATGAGGTTGGGGTCTCTAATAAAGTAGTGCTAGTGTTCGGAAGTTATAAGGTGAGTCTACATAATTATACACACACACACACACACACACACACACATACACACACACATATATATATATAAGCATAAATCGACCATTGTTTACTCTGAATTACTTGATACAATCCCTTACTGTGTGGAGAAAGACATAGAGCTATGTTTATATATTGATGTTATGTTTATATATATTATGTTTATATGACGGACTGTTCCTATTTTCCCAACATTTCATTATTGCATTGGACTATAAAAAGACGGGAGCGACTGAGGCGCAGTGTACATTCTGAATTATTGATTTATATGACTGCTTTTGCCTGAAATGGCTTCCAACAGAAGCTGAATGTGGCATGCATCGTTGTTTTCGAAACCACTGCAGTAAATCATTCAGTAACTATTCTGCATTTGTTTCGCTTCTGTCTGAGTTAAAAACATTGGCGTTTAAGTGTGAACTGCCTTTGGCGTCTGTTTTATTGCGTCCCAGGTTACTCATGTCTGGTTGGTCAATCTCTATTGGCTGCCTCTCACACGCTTGCTTGATTGACTTGTCCCTGATTAGTTCCATGGATGGTAATACGTTCCAAAACCCCTGTCCTTAGTGCTGTTACATTTATTGTGTTTGGGGAGTTTGTGCTCATAATATTTTTAGCTCAACCTCATGCTCATCCTTGGACTATTTCATTAATAATAATATTAATAATAATCTTGTCTATTCGTTTTATCTACCATACGAGTATTTACCTGGCATTTTTTTAGGCACGATTGCTGTTTATAATTCTATGGCATTAACAACTTTATCTGACAACATCAAAAATTTTGGCTTCAGTCATTTGTTTTTTTTTTTGGTTAAAATATTTAACTGAGGGACTCTTGAGTGGGCTATTTATCTAAGCATTACGTCATAACATCATGATCCTCAAAAACAACATCCATTGAATGTCAGAAGTTCAGGAGACTGTAACTGTCTTTCTCTGAGTGGGTGGCATCTGCTGATTGGCTGGTTTAAGTGATTTGGTTTTGATTGACGGCTCTGTGGCATTTGTGATTGGCTGTGCAGGCCCTGCAGATGGAGCTGCTGGCTCGGCAGGCGCGGCTCGAGGACGTGCTGGAGCGGGCAGAGGCCGTCGCTGCTCTCCGCACTCCGGAGGTGGAGCTGGTGCGAGAAGGGGCGGTGCATGTGAGGCAGCTGTGGGAGGTCCTTCAGGTGGAGATGGAGCGTCGCACCGTGATGCTGGACGCCGTAAGCCACGCCCAGCAGTATTACACAGAGGCTGCGAAGGCGGAGTCTTGGCTCAGCGGACAGAAACTTCATGTTCTTAACGAGGAGAACGGCAACGTATGTATGACCTTAACACTGTTGCAGCTGTTTTTAACCATTAGAAGTCTGGAGTTATGTTATGTGATTGAAATGTAGTTAGGCTATTTCATCATTAGGTTAGAGGGTCAGAGGGTTAAAGCAAAATAATCATTTAAGAAAACACAATTAAAACGGTAATAAGCTGAAGCAATACTTTACACTGTAACAATACATTGGTTTTCACTTTAAAGAGTTTGTGGGTGTAAGAGATAGAATTTAATATAATATTAACAGAATGTAAGACACAAGATTTTTCTTGTGTGAATGTACTCTTAGAATTTTAAGGCTGGTTCTAACTTTTTGACTCAAGTCAAGTTTATTTATTTAGCCCATTATCATAGACAAAAGTTATTCAATGTGCTTTACAGGAATAGAATAATAACCTTAAGCATAAAAATATTAGGATATGTCAAGGGCGAGAAGGAGGGAAAAAGGGGAGGACGCACTCAGCAGTAGATACGATGTTTTTAATAAAAAGAAAGCAAACCACACAGAAAACAAACAGGACGAGACACCTCAGACTTGGCTCCCCAAACTAACAAAAGAACAAAATCAAAGCGCTGGCGGAGTCCCT
>JBBPCZ010171594.1:0-16479 GCA_037974445.1 Brycinus macrolepidotus
CTCCACTTGGCAAAACAAAAGGTGTCTGACACATCATGGCATCCAGCTTCACATTCTGTTTGCTAAACTGCCGGACAGTTGTCTTTAACTTAAAAAATCGGAAGGGAAAAGGCCGGGCTGTCAGGGTTCTTTGTCTATCACCTTTATATTAGTCCTGGTGTGTTTTAATCGGTTATCCTGCTGCTGCTCTTTGACAAAACTACCCTCGTTTTGGACTTGAGAGAGAACATGGGATTAGCAAGATTTGTTCTGCTTTCACCTCCACCTCTTGTCCCATATAAGCGAGAGGAGCAGGTTGGGGTTTGTTATGGGGTCGTGTGCGGGCAGGGAAGGGGCGTGCCTGTGCATTGTATGCTGATAACTCTTCTTGAATCCTATGTAGTCTTGACCTTCAAGTAGGAGAACTGGCAGCTTGGCCTGAGCTGTTGTATGGCTCTCGTCATCATGCATACAGAAATCATGCAAAGGTAATGGTACTTCTGGAGTCTCATAAGACCTGAAACTAGTGCCCCTCTATGAATAGGGGGCAGGTCCACCAATCCGATGGGTCAGAGCAATGAATTATGCAGCTAGCTAACTATACTTGGGGCAGCTGCGACCCTCTGGTTCAGTTGGCATAGGTTCATCTCGCTGAAAGCCAGGGCCACCGGCTCACCTTAACCCCGGAGGTGCAATCTTCAGTGTATACATGTTTTTTATCCTCCTCCACTTGCACCACAATGGTTGTGAACTATCCTTCCACATCAGTGGGGGAGCAGAGTCTTTCCTTTCCACCCAACAAAGACCTAGGGTAGTCTCTGTGCCCTTGGTGGCCTCAATCATGTCTTCTGGAGTTCTGGGCTTCATTCATCCAGTCATAAGGCGACTATGTCTTACCTTAAGGTAAACATGAAGTTGTTTATTTTGAATGCTTAAGTCAATTTCTGACCTTTCATTTGTTATGGCAGAGATTGTATCCAGTTGAGCTAGCCTTAAACTTGTTTGCTCACTTTGCCTGATTTCAAGGCTGTCCAGAAACAATTCCACATTTTCTTTTTGTTCTCTCTATGAGCTTTCTCTCCATTTTTGTAGACTTCCCTTTTTCTTTTTGTGATTTGCTTATATGACTGCAATGTTTCTTGACATTTTCTATAGTGCAGTAGGAATATAGTGCAGTCTTGGTACAGATCATAGATCAGTAAATGCATCTTGTTATTTTCTCAGAATGTCAGTTTTGTCATTGTTCTCTACTTTTGTAATCTCTTTTGATCAGTCCTAGTTTTGAGCACCCTTCTCCGCCTAGGAAAACTGGTAAGTCTGTGATCTGGAATAGTAGCTGAAATTAATTTCCTTTGTAGTCAGACCTCAGCACCACCTTACTCTTTGGTTCCATTGTATAGCCAGAGTAAGTAACTAACTTGCGGCTTGCAGATATATATTATGGAATAGACTTCAGTAGTGGCGCTGTCTTGTTTATGATTGTTTTTTTAAATTCTTTGTATGACAACACATTGGACTCTGCTCCTGTGTTTTACCTTAAGGTAAACATGCAGTTGTGCTCTCCCTAGGCAAAAAATGTCCAGCCTATGGCAAAATCTGCAAGGAGTGTTCACAGCCACTGCTTGGTCTACTGGATAGAGCTCTGCACTAGAAGCGGCAAGGTGCTTGAGTCCATTTCTGACTTCCACTTTCAATAGTATTGTGCTAGCCCTATACTCTTACACTCGTTTGCTCGCTTTGGCTGATTTTAAGGTCATCCATAAACAATTCCACTTATTTCTTTTGTTCTACCTCTTGGATCTTTCTCTCTATTTCTCTAGACTTGCTTTTTTGTTTTTGTGATTTGCACATATGACTGAGGTAAAGTAAGTAAAGTGGCCCTCAGAGTAATGCATGAACACACAACCTTGCCGCTTCTAGCGCGAGTGCTATCCAGTAGACCAAGCAGTGGCTGTGAACACTTCTTGCAGATTTTGCCATAGGCTGGACATTTTCTTGGCTAGGGAGTGCACATGTAAATCATCCATATCATCACCAAAGTCCACACCTTTGTTGCTTTGCCCCTGACTACATGAAGGAATGTCACACATTTCACTTTTTTTCACTCTTCTCTTCAATGGAAGTTGCAATAAAATATAGGTTGAACTTGGATCCATGTTTGCCAGATTTCCTTGTAAGGACAAAGCACCTGCAAGCTTAAACTGCTCCAGGCTTTACTTCTGATACCATGTAATGGTTGCATGGACTGACTTTGGTATGTAGTTATAACCTTGCACCCATCTCTAGTGAAACAGCGCCAACTACCGGTCATATGTATTAACAGAACTTCTGATAATTATAATGTATCGTGCACGTGAACATCCGTATTTGTTTTTATTTTCATAGAATTTGACAGAGCATGGGAGTATAGTTGCAAACAAACATCAACCTTGTGTCTTTAACCTTTAAATTAATATATAACTACTGATTTATTTCTAACTACTTTATAACTAATGGCCTGGCACACATTATAACAAAGGTATACTACGAGAGAATCTATGCTGAGTGTCATGTCACACTAGGGGAAGGAGGATGCAGATGCAGGAGACTTCAAGAATGAAGAGTTTAATCGCACTTTAAACCAGACACGGAGCTCAGCGAGCTCCAACAGAAATAGTTCACAAACAGAGAGTCTATAAACAAATCCACAGAGTGCTTCACATTTCCAGCTGGGCGGGGGATGAAGGTCACACTCAGCTTGCGTACACACGACACCTCCAGAGGCTGAGTCGGACCTGATGCATCTAGAGCCTCCTTTTAGGCGCTCAGTAAAAAGAAGCTCAGCGACACACGGCAGCCACAGGAGAGTTCACCGGCCAGCTGCTGGGACAGCTCGACTAGTCACTTCTGTAGGAGCAGAAGACAGAGAGAGAGATAGGGAGGAATCACAATCCACCATGTGAGAACTTGGAAACTTAGAGCCTTTGATTGGGCTCTCCATGCTGGGTCCGTAGTCCGTCTCTCACATGTAGCATGAGCCTGTTAGGGGAGCAGAGTCTTTGCAGAGAGTCAGAGATCAGTCCAGAGTTTACTCACTCACTCACACACAGCCAGACACGAAGACAGCATGAAGGTAGAATGATGGTGACAGCACACTAGCCTGCTGGATCGGCTGGCTTTTATCTAGGAAGACACAGAGGGCTCGACACAGACAACCAATAACAACACAAAACTAATGAAACATAAACAAGGCTTAACTCAAACACAAACAAGAGACAGGTGAGGCACCTGGCAACCGGTGTAAACATAAACAAACCAGCACGTGGACACGACTGGACTTCCACAGGCTCAAAACTCTGGTGACTTGGCCTGCTGGGGGCATGGTTGAGGCAGCACGGACGTGACAATGAGACGGGTGCAACTACTCACTTTTTGGGGGAGATGCAACAACAATTTTGGTGCCCCCCCGATTTGGCAACCCCCCCCCCCCCCCCATGATTTAAAAGCACAGGAACAGTTTTAAAACGTAAATGTCAATGATATTTTCTTTTGTCCCTCCCTTGTCATCTGCTGGTAAAAAGATTCACAGCCCTTAGTGATAAATAACCACGTTTGTGCCTAAACTACTCTCTTCCAAACTCTCCCAGCTCAGTGTGTCACCTGCTACCTGTCTGTGGATCACCAGCTTCCTGACAGACAGGAGGCAGCAAGTGAGGCTGGGGGAGATCACTTCTGAAACACGGTCCCTCAATATGGGTGACCACTGCTCTTCTCCCTCTACACCAATGACTGCACCTCCAAGGACTCAGCTGTTAAACTCCTGAAGTTTGCAGATGACACCACCATCATTGGACTCATTCAGGATGGTGATGAGTCCGCATATCGACAGGAAGTTGAGCGGCTGGTACTCCTTTCAACCTGAGGCAATAAGAGTGTATAACTCTTCCTCGTTCTGTAGGTGATCTTTTTCAGGATTTATGTCATTAGGTTCTCATTCGGATTGTGCAATATTGCTCATCTGCTTTTTATTTACTCATCTGTATGTTATTGAATGTTTGTTTCATCCCCTTATTACATGCTGCTATCTCATTTTATTCATGTCACAAACACTAAGTCACTTTTCATAACCACTTGGACTAATAATCTGTTATTTTATTACTTCTGTTATAGTCATTTGTTACTTTGTTAGAGTTATTTTGTTATTCCGTTTGCGCTATTAGTACTGTTCTTTTTAAACTCTTTACTGTCTTATCTTTATTCCTCTTGTTGCACTGAGCATGTTTATGACAAAAGAATTTCCCTCAGGATAAATAAAGTTCTTTCTTATCTTATCTTATCTGGTGCAGTGAGATGACAGTAGACTTAAGGAGACATTCCTCAATACTGCTCCCCCTCACCATATCAGACAGCCCGGTGTCTTCTGTGGAGACCTTCAAGTTCCTGGGTACCACCATTTCCCAGGACTTGAAGTGGGAGACTAACATCTTCTCCATCCTCAGAAAGACCCAGCAGAGGATTTACTTCCTGAGACAACTGGGGAAGTACGGTCTTCCACAGGAGTTGCTGATACTACTCTGCAGTCACTGAGTCTGTCCTGTGCTCCTCCATCAGAGTCTGGTATGAAGCAGCTACTAAACAGGACAGGAACAGACTGCGGCAGATTGTACGGACAGCAGAAAAGATCACTGGTGCCCCCCTGCCCTCCATCCTGGATGTGTACTTCTCAAGAACCAAGAAGAGGGCAGGGAAAATCATCACAGATCCCTTACACCCTGGACACAGACTTTTTGACCTGCTGCCCTCTGGCCGACGATACAGAAGTCTGAAGACTAGGCCCAGCTGACACAGGAACAGTTTCTTTCCCCTCGTCATCAAACCTCCTCCATCAAACCAGCTGATCTGTCACACTGCTTCACACTTACAGTTCTGCAATTGCACTTTATGTACACTTTGTGGTATATATTCTGTATTTCTTTGTATTTTCTGTGCATTTAGACTTGGGTGAGATATTTTCTGACCTGTACATTTAACACAGATTTCCATGACTCCAGGCATGTCTTGTCATGAAGGTACACACTTCAAAATAAAATGTTATCAGTTTGGCTCCCTTAAGAACATTTTTGAATGATAGTTCTTTAGAGAACCTTTTTGTCAATTAGATGAGTTTAAAGAACCTCTACATAATGTATTTTTTTTAAAAGAGAATTGTTAAAGAACATTTACATCGTGTCATACCTTTAAAACAGGGTGCACTAATCCTGTTCCTGGAGATCTACCACCTAGGAAAGATTTCTAACACCTATCCACTTGTTTGAGTCATAATGTGACACCTGGCTCCGCAGTTCATCCTCATGCCAAGTCATTTCCATCAGACAAACATAAAGTAGCGTTCCAGATCTCACTGCTTAAAGGGAAAGCATTGAAGTGGGTGATGGTGGTGTGGAACCAAAACTAGGCAGAACTGAGGTCAGTCGACACCTTCCTAGCTCATTTTATCAATCATTCTCTCCCCAGAAGGGGACTGGAGAGAGACTGATTCACCTGCAACAGGGAAACCTAACTGCAGCCGAGTTCATGTTACAGTTATGAACACTTGCAGCCATGAATCAATTCATTGAACCACCACTCAAAACTCTACATTTTCAAGGTTTAAAACTGGTGTTGAAGACTGAATTAGCATGCCGAGACAAAAACCTAACCCTGGAACAAACAGTTTGTTTTTCAAGTAGATAATCTTCAGCAGGAGCGAACATTTTACATTTCATGTACCACCCACGAAACTCATGAAGATCTAATGCAGATAGGTAAAACTCAGTTAAACCAAGAAGAACATTTTTCAGCTATGTTTCTATTGTGGAGCTCCAGAGCATAAGTTAAACCAGTGTCCAGAACCAACTCGAATAATCTCGTTCGTTGAGTACACCCCAAGTATTATATAGCTGAGATCAAGTTGAAGTTTTGGTGGAATTACATTGGAATGATCAACATGTATTCTGCTCTGCCTTTTCCAAAAAAAAATTGGTTGCTCCTTAAAATGATCATCTGGATACCATCCACAAAGCAATGACTGAACAGAGAAATAGGTTGGATGTTAAGTTCGTTCTGTGGCCAAGAACAGCACAAATGGGCAGGAATTCCTACTGTGTGTCGAAGTTGTGCATAATACTTAATACTAATCACTCTTCCACTAACATGTCACCCTTTCAGTTTGTATTAGGTTACCAACCCTTGTTCGATGACTCACCCACAAAGATCCTGCAGTTGACCAATAGGCGAAACAATGCAATGGCAACGCACCAGAGACCGAATCACCTTCGATATCTGGGCCCATCGTACAGGCCAGGACAGAGAGTAGAGGAGGAACTCTGTGACAACTGGCTCCAAAGTTCAGTCTCCTCAGCGAGCTCTAGCTCATGATGTTAGGTTGACTGAGCGTTTCTTGTGTTTAGCACTATTTAAGGATTGGGTGTTCTAATTTCCTAGTGTACCAGGTGTTTCTTATGACCTTTCTTTGTACTTTGACTTATGCCTCCAGCCTTGTCTGTGACCCTACTTTTTACAGTTTTTGACTTTTGCCTTGTTTTTGGACTCTGCTTTTTGCCTTGTCTGTATGCTGATGTTAGCACATTTCTGACACTGCCCAATCACTAGATTGTTTTTCGGATCACCTTTGTCATACCTGTTGCTGTTACCTGTTACCTGATGCTGACTTCGGACTGTCTGTATTAGTAGTACACCCCAAACTACAGTTGAGCCTGCGTCTGATTAGTTCTTACACATTACCAATAATAAACAAGTAATATCCACTGAAAGCAATTTTGATTTACATTTATGCATTTGACAGAAGCTCCTATCCAGCAACATGCCATTTAAATATGTTATAAATGTAGATAAATTTAACGTCTCTTATTGGTCTAGCATGGTGTGCTTATCCAAATGGAGAGTTGAACCTTTTTATTTTAGGCTGTTGGAGAATATGCAAAAAGTCCTTCTTAGCCTTCCTTATCACATCAGGTAGGCTTTGTATGCCAGTGCAAATATATGATAGACTTTCACTTGTTTGTCCGGCAAACCAAATAATTCCCTAGTGGAAGCTCAGGTTCTGGCATTACATTCTGCATGCTGATGTTAAATTCTGTGTAATTTGCCCATTTATAAGATAAGATAAGATAAGATAAGATAAGATAATCTTTTATTAGTCCCACAAGTGGGAAATTTGCATTGTCATGATAGAAAGTGGACAGTACAAGATAAGAGCAGCAAAAATTAAAAAACAATATAATAAAAACTATACCAACAGTACAGTATAAAAAGTACACTATACAGACAATCTAGAAATATAAATATGGATGAGTGTATTGAAAATATAAATGTATATATATGTATATGTAAACTTAGATAAATATATGTATGTATGTACACATAGAGTATATGTATGTATATATGTACAGAGTGGATATATAAATATATGTAGAACATGACATGTTTGTTAAAAAGACAGGGTTAAAAGGAGAATGTGAAAAGCAAACAAAGTTTGCCTTAAATTTAACAGGAATTCCCCAAGTCATCATCATGTCTATGGTAGACAAAGCATGTCCCCTAGTTAAAGAGAGAACCTGAGAAAGATCTACAAGAGAAGGTGAGGTGAGCACAACAATCTTACTGTTTTGCTCTCTGTTACCCACCCATGTAGGTCTCACAGTATCTATTAATGGTGTAACATAATGTTTCGTAACCCTGGTCACAGAGGCCAACTGGCCCCACATTTTTCCTGTTATACTGCATTCTAAAATCAGCATACATTTCAGAATGTTCCCCTTCCGTTTCAAAGTGCTGACAGCTTAAATGCTAGTACCAAGTATGTAATTCCTGCACATTAAGCCTTTAGCCAGAGTGAGATGTAGTTGCTGTTTCAAAGTCATTCAAGAATTTAACTCAAAATGTCTGTTTGTTTGGGCCTTGTTAAAAGTTATGTGAGTTCTTCAGGTGGCAGATAGTCAAATAGTGTAT
Source organism: Brycinus macrolepidotus (assembly GCA_037974445.1). Taxonomy (NCBI): domain Eukaryota; kingdom Metazoa; phylum Chordata; class Actinopteri; order Characiformes; family Alestidae; genus Brycinus; species Brycinus macrolepidotus. Next base: position 7,969 of record JBBPCZ010171594.1, read on the forward strand.
TCCTGTTAAAGTGGAACCTACATGGTCTGTTTTATTGTGGTTTTGTTCAGCTTGCAGTGGAATTGGTTTCATCTTGTTTAGCAGAAAAAACTACTGAAATTTCCTGCTGGGTAAACATTGCTGTTTCCTTTGCCTCTGTATTTTAGGAGTTGTCAAAAGAGATGTCAAATAGTCGACTACTGCCGACAGTGCAGACTAGTGGATTTCTGTTTGTTGACTAGTCTATGCAACACCATGATGGAAGTTTGGAAAACCTTAAAATGCACAGAGCTGGAGGTTGCCAGGACCAATGTTGGGAAACACTGATCTAACACATGCTTAACATGTAACATATAAAACAATTGCTGTATGCTACGTCATGTTAATATGACACCATCATTGTTGAACATTGCTCCCAGGGTATCTCCTACTTTATGGTACGCATTCTGATTGCAACACTGACTTTTTAGTGAAATACAAACAGCAAGAATATGAACTTTTCTTCTCACCTGAAACAAGCATACAAATCTAAATTCTGCTGTGTTTGTCCTGCAGGACAGATTGGGGGATCCCAATGCAGGATTACACTGACAGATTGGGGGATCCCAGTTTATCTTCCCTGTGAACAACTACCATGAGGAGATCAGGAATGACTTGGACATAGATGTTTTAATACTGATGGCAATGATAAATACTGTCAGGTTTGCCAGCGATTATATGGAGGAGCAGGTTTAAGCAGAATAGCCTCCTATAAAATGATACTAGATTCAGTAATGCAAGTGACCACCCTTGTGTGTGAATGAAACAGTGTGAAGTGGCATGCTATTGTAAGACATGGCCTTCTTCGTACTGTCAGTCCTTCTTGTTAAACCACCAAAGTATTGTTTTTACCTCATCCTATCCATGATCTAAAATATTATTTGAACTGGATTAGTTTTATATACGAGTTTTTGTAATGCAGTGTAAGGGACTGAGTGGTGACAAAGGTATCACAGGACAAAGTATCTCTGTCATTTCCACAGACTGAATGCAGTCACCATGGCTGGATTTCCATGACACCAATTTAAAACTGGAGAAGGTGGACCTCCCACCAGGGACCTCTACCACAGTTCCTATGAAAGGCTATATAAAACACTGAATTTAAGGTTGGTGTAACAACTTGCTCTTGTCTTGTTTTTTCCTTTTCTGTCTCACCCCATTCAGTATTTGTCTCATTTTGTGTGTTTCTGTCACGCCTTGTCTTTGTTCTCCTTGTCCCAAGCATTATCTGTTTCTATTCACAGTCATGCCCCGCTCCCCTGTTTCCTAGTTCCAAGTTGCTGGCTCCCTAGTCTACTGGTTCTACATCGGCCGTTCCCTAGTCTATTTGTACCCAGCTACTGGTTTCCCAGTCTCCTGGTCCCAGGTTCCAGTCACTTCTCACTCCCCTGTAGTGTCACTCGTCCTGTCTGGTGCTTCTTCCCTTGTCTAGTCTCATGTTTAGCCCTCTTGTAAGTCTCCTGCCCAACATCTCGTCCAGCCCTCTCCTCTGGTCCATGTTCAGCCCTGTGTCCAGTCCCATGTTAAGTCTTCTGTCATGTCTATTGTCCAGCTCTCTGTTCTTTTCCTGTCAAGCCCCACGTCCAGTCTCATGCCTGGTTCCCCTCTCTGTTTCTAGTCCCTTCCACACTCCTGTTCCTGTCACTACCTCCTCCTGCCCCCTCTACACTCCCTAGTCAGTCTCTGTTTAATTTTCCCTTGCCCAACCCTCTGTCCTTGCACCTGTCCTGTTCTGCCTAGCCCTAGTCTGGTCTTAAGTTCAGCAGTTCAGCAGTGCACTGTAAAGTGTAAAGTGATTTTGCTTACACAAAATGTGTGGCCTTATGGAATCAATTCCAAATTAAAACAAGGAAAGAATATGGTATGAACCCTTATATGATTGAATTTATGATAAGTAAAACATTTTGATATGAGAAATAACAGTGCTCACATTTATACTCACTCAATTTGTATTATGTAATATTTCTCGTAATGTGAGCTAAGTGTGTGTTTGAGACATATGTATTTATTAATACTAATTGATGAAATGAAGGTTGTCTTCCATTATATAAAAAGACTCATCTTAAGTAGAAGTTACTTTAATTTAATTTGGTTACTTAAGTGACTGTCTTAGCGATGTTACTGAGAAACTAGCGTACATGAGTCCACCAAGGTCTCTAACTGTAGCCTTTTGTTGGACAGGAAAAAGCATTTAGGTCATGGATAAAGTCTTAAATATTATTTTGAGAAGACTTAGAGCCAGTAATACTTACTGAATTTAGGAGGAGGTGGTTCCTTGTGATCCAAACTTTCATGTCTTCCATTATGTCTATATCACTGACACTGGCATAGCTGTTTATGTATATATGTATTATCAGGCAATCATGGTGTGTGAATTGCAAGTTATGTGTCCTAAGTGCTGTAAATAAAAAGAGAATAGTAAGGGTCTTATAATAGAACCTTGTGGGACACCATTTGGCACTCTTCTATGTTTGGAAAAATTCCCATTTACACAGACAATCTGGAAGTAATTGATCAAGTAAGATTTAAACCAGGCAATAATTTTCTGTCTAAGTGTTCCTTTAAATAAAAGTCAATAGTATCAAATGATGTCTTCAGATCCAAGAGTACCACCACAATCTGAGGCAACCAATAAATCAATGACCACTTTAGCCAGCACTGAATTATGATGAAAGTCAGACTGAAATAATTAGTGCTTGTTATACTTACTAAAAGAGCTAAAGAAGATATTTGCTGTACAACAACTTTTTTGAAAATCAAAGATAGAAAAAGAGGAAATTGAACTATAATTGGAGAGGTCAGTGAGATTAAGTTGCATCTTCTTATGGCAATACATTTGTAAATGATCTAGAGGGTTCTGAATCAAGTGTTCTTGTGGTGTAACATCAAGCTATAGGGCTAATTTTGACCAATTTAACTGAATTCTTCAAAATGGAAGAAAACTGCAGAACTTGACTACACTACACATTTTATTTGGACAATTCTTTGTCTATGACAGCAGTAACCTGAAATTACCAGCAGTGATTTTTTTCTGTATGATGAGCAGCGGGCATTAAATGTGTTAGGGTCTTCATTTTTAACTCTGTGGAGTTCCCATTTTTATAGTATTTTGTTTTACAGTATTTTGTCCTTACACATAATGTAGTTAGATAACAGTGTTGTTTTACCATTACATGTAGTTGTAATTGAACCTGAATCCATCCAGTTTGTTTTGAATGACCACCACAAGAATTTATTAAGGATAATTTTATTTTGTTAACACATTTCAAGATGTTTCACATCAAACTCTTTAAATGGAGGGGTAACGGTTACACTAATGAGACGACTACATACATGAGTTAAAAGAATCTGTATTAAAATAGTAAATCCAGTTTCAGTTGTTTTATGTTGATCAATTTCACACTCGTGTTAAATGATTCATGTATGCATTGAATCGCGATTTGGTTTCTCATAGCTCGTCTTTGCCAATGGATTCATTAATGAGTTTCTCTGAATCTTCTCTGAATTCACTTGAGACCTAAAAAGACATAATAGAAAAAATAAATATTTAAAAACTACATCAAAGCAAAAGGTTTATGCTCAGTCTAATTTACTGAACAATCCACAGCAAAAGCAAGTATTTGTTCCTGTTATGTGTTCTGCATCTCAGCCTCAGCCTCACTCTGTATCAAAATGATGTTTGCATGTATAAAGTAGTTTAATGCTTAAACATGCATAAAATACATCAAATAATTATGTATTATATTATGTATGAAGCTACTTTTAATTATGTTGATGTTGGTTATTCTACATTTACCCACCAAGGGTCTGTAAGGTCACATCACGGATCTTTATGAAGATTTTTGAGAAAATAAATTCACAGAATTAAACAAAAAAAATCCTAGCTGGGCTCTACACACCCAAAACTAAATCTCAGTAACTTACAAATGCTAGAGAAAATATTTTGAAAATGAAATTCTTATATCACATGCAGGTATATTTTACTGACCTCTTCATCAGCATCTTTCTGATCCTTGTCCTCATCTTCATCTCTGTCTTCATCTTCATCATTGTCCTTATCCTCATAATTGCCATCATCGTTGTCTTTCTCCTCGACTGGCAACACTCCACCATTCTCCAGAAATTTGGAGAAAGTTTCCAAATCTCTCTTTCCATTGTAATGGACCACCTGAAATCAACAGAATTTGTTTATTTCTTTCTATGAAAACACACATATATATATATATTTGTAATGTATATAATGCAGTAAAATATACCTGCATTTACCCCCCCCCCAAATATATATGTACCAATATTTACATTTGATTGATTTTTTTCCATTTTCATTTTCTTGCTGTCTTCTTTCTAAAGTGCATCCCATCATCAGCATGAATGGTTCAGATTCAGTAATGCTCTAATGATTTGGGAAATGTGAAAACACTTCTTTACCATGAATTAAGCCCTCTGATGTTAAATAATGTGTAGTGATTCCAGTTGAATTGAGCATAGTAAGCTTTGGCTTTTGTTTACTATCCCCAGTGGACATGTTTTGCCAATACATTTTATCTCTTTATAATACCCTCAAGTGAACATACATTATTTCAGCAAATGCAGCAAATGTTGGGAGAAATGCGCACAGGCAAAATAATTAGTAAATATATTAAATAAGTATATTAAATAAATCTATCTTGTCGGAATAAAATCACACATTTTGGTGGTAGTAGCCTAGTGGGTAAAACACTTGCCTGTGAACCCGATGACCACAAAATCGCAGGTTCGAACCCCACTTTCTACCATTGTGTCCTTGAGCAAGACACTTAACCCTCAGTTGCTCCAGGGGGACTGTCCCTGTAACTAATGATTGTAAGTTGCTCTGGATAAGAGCGTCAGCCAAATGCCCCTTTACAAATCCCCCAAAAAAGTAACTTTACAGTAAAACCTCCTCACTTATAAAGGAGGCATCTGTGTTCAAAGACTACTGAAATGGGCCATAGGAGACCAAATTATTATTGAGGTTCAAAATATGTTAATGCACAATCTTCTGACCTTTCTTTCAGTCTCTGCTGGAAAGAACTTCAGAGCAGGAAATGCCTGCACTGACACCTCCTCCACCTCATTAGCTGTGGCATCCATGTTGGCAATGATGATGTTTTCATGGTCCTTGTACTTTTCCCCCAGCTTCTCCCACACAGGGGCGAGCTCCTTACAGTGACCGCACCAAGGAGCATCTGAAAAAAGCAATAATACCACATACCCACATCAATGACATGACTATATAATTTTTGTTTTTGCTTAAATAAACAGAATGTCATGCTTACAGAATTCCACAAAGACGTTCTTGGTTTTATCAAAGACAACCTGCTCAAAGTTCTTCCCCACAAGGACTTTGACAGGCTTCTTATCCCAATCTTCAGGAAGCTCTTGGCTCATCAAATGGGGCTGCAAAACACAGGTGAGAACCAGGATCAAGTTAATGTGCAGAGATGGGCAAAATGCTTTTAAAAAGCCTGAATGGCTAAATATGGGCACACTGAACTGAATATATTCAGTGACATATTCCATTACATCACAAAAAGAACTTATGTATTCAAAATAAAATGTATTTGTGCTGTTGTGATCATTTGTTTATATATATATATATGTACATACACTGATCATGCAGATTTTTCAGTCTTTAGCTGGATTTTTTATATTTTGCAAAGTATGCTTTAAAATAAAAAAGTGACCATATTCTTTTTTCAACTTTTTTCAAAATGTATTCAAGAATGAATGCAGAGACAGTTGAACGATTGTTTTTTGTGAATACATATCCCCAGTAAGTATATTCCACTATGTCCCAAACCTGTAACAGTAATTGCTAACCTTGATTTTGCCATCCAGCACTCCCTGGCAGAAAGTCTTCAGAGTACCTTGGTTGATATCTTCATCTACCATGGCGTACTTCTTCACTGTGTCAGTGTTGATGAGACGAAGAATGGGGGTGTCACTCGCGGAGATACCAAAATACTTCATCACATGGGAAACCTCTTCATTGACATCTATCTTAATGAACAGCACCTATGTTCACATACAATTTTTGTTCACATACAAATTTATTAAGAACAGGTTTGCCACTGTAAACCACTCTTCAAGACACCCAAAACCTGATACTAAAATAAAAAAAAATTATAAGAAGAATTACTAAGGTATTTTATTTGAAGCATCTCACTTAAGTACTATGCTCTACTGTGGTCAATCTGCCTAAATGGCCAACACTCTGCTCCCTTATACAGAGAAATACATAACCTACAAGATGACCTATACAAGCCCATATTGTAATTTAGCCAGCTAATCGCTTTTCACACAAGCCATAAAATGTCATTTCTACCTGTTTTCAAGTAGGCTGATCAGTTCAATTTTTTTTCCTTCAATACCATTTATTAAATATATTTCAATGAAAATGTGAATGAGTTACAAAAACAGAATACAAACTGGATTTTTGTCTTCATAGGAGCAAGCAAATCGACAGCAAGCATCAACATATGTTTTATTGTGTATTAATTACATTTTTCTTGTGACCTTTTTATCATACATGATTTTTTTGGTACCAAGTTTTATTATTGCATAGTGGTCTTTTTGGAGAGGACTAATATTTTTTTTCATACTCAGGGGTTCTTGTCCCCCCTCCTTTAACCCCTAATTGCCTGCTAGCAGTTCAACACAGAGTTACATTAAACAGACATGGAAAGCCAAAAGTACCTCAATTAATCTAATAAAAAGTTTATGGGGAAAATATTTTATTTGATTATATTAATGAAAAATATCCTATAGAACTGGGACACACAGGTTTTGGATTTTGGATAAAAATGGAAATTTCATTCTAGGTTGATTGTTAGCTGCTTACTCATAGGACCAACTTTGCTTTACACTATGGTGCACCAACATGTTCTGATGATACTGGCCAAAAAGTGATACCAAGTCTCAGATCGGTGCCATCTGTAATATGTAATGACGTAAAGGTTATTTTGCAGATAGTTTAGTACACACAAATGGAGAGGTCAAAGAATGTCTAATGAAATGTCAGCCTGCTGCAAGTATGCATGTGTGTTCATTAAGAACTCACTTTTCCTTTCAACTCGCTGGCAGCAGCTCTGTAGTCATTAAGCAGTGCATTTTGAGACTCGACAGTTGTGTTCACAAACAGAAGGAGATGATTATGGATTTTAGAGGCGAAAATCTTCTCAGCATTCTGAAAATACAGGACAGAAAGTGGAAAGATGGTAGCAAAATCAGAAATAAACAAATACATATATAAACAACTGGAGATACAAGATTTTGTTCTGACAGTGACAATATATCTACCGATCAACCGTAACATAACTTAATATTGTGTAGGTCCCTCTCATGTGACCAAAACAAGTGTGCTGTGGTTTCTGGCAACAAGATGTTAGCAAAGGACTCCCATTAGAGAATACCATTGCCATGAAGGTGGGTGGTATGTGTCAAAGTAACCTCTATATGAATGCCAGGATGCAAGGTTTCCCAGCAGAACACTGGCCAGAGCATCACAGTGCCTATGCTGGCTTGCCTTCTTCCCATAGTGCATCCTGGTGTTAGCTAATCCTCAGTTAAGTGATGCACACACACCTGTCATAATACTGGCTAGCACAGGTAAACACTGCACTCACAGGAGGTACTCGTGAGATTTTACTTCAGGAGTCTTGGTGGAAAATGCAAACAAAGGAGTCGCTGAGCATAGTGTAGCTTCTGATAAACAGTCAAACAGAAACAGTTCAAGAAGATTCCTTGAAGCCCACCGTAGTGTACAGGAGGGAAGCCCAGCAAACGGCAGGTTCAGCCTCTTAGGTCTACCTGGTCAGTGTCTTCGATGCTGAAGAGGGAAATGCCAGGCTCAGTACTCCACTGACCTGAACGGCCTGAAATGTGATTCATCAGATCAGGCCAGCTTCTTCCACTACTCCATGGTCCAGTGCTGATGCTCACATATTTACAATATGTGTCCAAAAGTGCTTGGAAAGTATTTTAAATAAACTTTCGTAAGTTAAGAATGTTTTTTTCCTTTTTCTGTAACATTTTTAAAGGTTTTGTTATGAAATCAAGGGTGTTAATAGAGATGTGTGTCCTCCTTTTCTGCAGTACGTCTCTTCTCTTGTGTGAAGGCTTTACACTAGATGTTTGAACATTACTGTGAGAAAATGATTGCATTGGATCCCCAAGAGCAATAGTGAGATCAGTCACTGATGATTAATTCTGGGTCATTGTAATTCATCCCAGAGGTGTTGGATGGAGCTCCTCCAGTCCAGAGAATGCAGTTCCACTGCTCCACAGCCCAATGTTGGGGGCTTTATGCTCCTTTAGCCAATGCTTAACATTGGGCATAACATACCTTAGGCTCACGTGCAGCTGCTCTGCGCAATCCCATTCTATTAACAATACTTTCTATAGGGATTATACAAGCTGTATATGTGTGAAACTGAGCATCTGTGTCAGCAATGAGTGTCCGTTAATGTAGGC
>JBBPCZ010171613.1:0-16479 GCA_037974445.1 Brycinus macrolepidotus
CTGTCATAATCGACGTTTTTAAGAGTGCCAACAGAAACACGGTGTTGAGGAGCCTTTACGATTAATTAACCGTGCCGGTTTAAATCGTGGTTAATCGTGAAATCGGTTAATCGTGACATCCCTACTCCCTAACCACTAGCCCACCAGCCGCCTATGGAAACATTGTTAGAATACATTGCAGCATGAACTGACCATGTATTGCCAGAAGATTTTACATGAAAATCTGTCTGTCTCTGCCATTTCGGTGGGCTGGCGCCCCACCCAGGGTGAGTCCCTGCCTTGCACCCATTGACCCCAGTATAGGCTCCGGGTACCCGCGACCCTAGTGTGGAATAAGCGGTGACAGAAAATGAGTGAGAGAATCTGGCTGTCTCTGCCAGATAACCTAAAATGGGTTATGGTTGGATATTAATTCATTCACTCATTCATTCATTTTCTGTAACCGCTTAATCCTTACTAGGGCCGTGGGTACTCTGAGCGTATCCCGTATCCCAACAGGCGAGAGGCAGGGGACTCACCCTGGGTGGGGCGCCAACCCACATGGTTGAATATTCCAGCATGATAATGACCTAAGTCCAACTGAAAACCACAAAAATATTTTAAAGTTTGAATTGCACTTTTACTATGAATTGAACTATATGGTTAAAATGCACATAGAATAATTACCTCAATACCCACATAATCTATTATTAGTAAGAACAGTGTACACTTTTGTCATTGAAGTTTAAAAGGAATATTTGAAAACTGCATTAAAATACTGATGTTTGTTGGCATTTATGAAGAAGTTCAAAAATATATATTCACCTAATTTTAGGCAATTTTGAATGTGTGTTGGATTGTGAGTCTTAAAAACCCAGACAAAACTGATTTTTAATTTCTGTGGGAAAACAGCTATTTTATGCATTTTGGGGGCCTTCCTTTCTCATTTCTCAGTGTGAGTGTGAACCCTAAACTGTATTTAGTTCTGTAAACCTGTGTAGATTTCATATCCAACAATACCTTTTGAATGACATCAGTCATCACACTGAACCGTCTTGATTAGTTTCACATATGGTGCATCATATTAACCCTAATTTACATGTCTGAGTTGTGGAGACAACCACAACACAATAGTTCTTTCACATTATAACAATGTTGTATTTGATGAATCCAATGATATGAAGATGCACTTGATCTTCATGTTTAAATTATTAAAAAGCTAATGAACTTGCTGAAATATCTCATGATCTATTCTTTATTGGTACAGGCTGTATTTTACCTGCATCCCACTTAATATTGTCCTCTTAGATACAAGTAAGTAAGAAATCAGATTTGAAAATGTAATGCATTTCACTACTTCATTACGGGAAAATGTAAAACAGACTGTACTGCGTTACCCACAGCCCTGCCTGGGGGAGCAACTGTGATATATCTACATTTGTGTTTGCAGGACTTACCACAATTAAAAGACTGAAAACATTACACATCGTATTTCACTGTAATATGTACACATAAGCAAGAAAACATATACACAGTGTGAAGAACAAACCATAAATAGCTTTAGTTTGATGGTCCCCTTAACATCTGAAGAAAGAATAATATATACCATATAACAAACCAACTATTATATGAATTATATTATATAGATCAATATCACTATTATATAAATCAGTGTATTGGTTTTACTGAATTTAGCAGTGCAAAGTAGGGAAATCTGGTCCATAGTACTCCATCATGGTGGGTGTTTATGCACCTGATTTTGCCAAATGCCCAGAAAAGGGCACTAATGCAACACCTTGGTTACGATGCACCTAAAACCCTAAGAAGAAGAAGAAGAAGGCTGAATCTCAAATGACTCCCTCTTTCCTATGTAGTTCACTATATAAGCCATGAAAAGACAGCACTGTGATTTATCATCCATTTGGGATTTAGCCACATGTGCAAAACCCATTGTGTCTAATTAATCTTTCTCCCGGCCAGCAGGTGGTGGTCTCTCTGTGTTTGGATTAGCAGAGAAAGAAAACTGTTGATGAGGACTACTTCTACTTTGTGCGTAGAAACGGGTTCATTCTGAAGTAAAGACTTAAGTCTCTTCAGTGGGCATATAAAGACTGCACATCACAACCAGCAGACAGTTCGTAAACGCGCACTGCTGTAAGTAACACTAAAAATCTCTGTATACTGGAGAACCACGTTGCAATCCGGTGGAATTTAATCACATGGCTGGATGCTTTAAGAGGAATGTTCAGTTTGATATTTTTTTCCCCCTTCAGGGTACCATGGATGAATTGTCTCAATTGCAGATTGGCTTCATTGGTGCAGGGAATATGGCTTTCGGAATTGCACAGGGCATCCTTAAATCGGGTAATTTATGAATTAAATTTATTGAAAATTTTTTGAAAGAGATGTCAGCCTTCTGAAATAGAGTAAAGAGTTAGTCACGCGTGGTCACACCACACCACACAGTGTGAACAATGTGAACTAGTGTTGTGTCGTTCGTGAACGATTCGTTCAAAAGAACGAATCTTTTAAGTGAACGTACGGAACCGAATCACTTGAAGTGGGATGAATTGAGATGGCACCAGTACTGGTTTTGGGGTGGTAGACTGTTCGACCTCAGTGGCCGTTTTATTGGGCAAAACGTGTTTTGCCTCGTATGACTGCACATATTTTAGTAAACCTGTCGTGCCGTTATCTTACTTGCTCAAATTAGAAAGCAGGCACAATATCTGTCCGTCAGCGTACTTCTCAATATGTCACGCCTGTACAGCTCAGAGTGGTGGGCCTAAATATTTCAGAACTTTCACCTGGTTGCTATGTTCATTAAAAAAAGAGAAAGCAATGCTGGGTATTTGTATTTTGCATTATTAGGTGAAGTTCACTCATCGAATGTGATCGTAAGTGCTCCGTCCAAAAATAACCTTCCCCGCTTCCAGGTATGTCACACATCTGACTACAAATTTGCACACAAACGTTAACACATTCTTTGTTTTATTAATACTAATTTATGTATATTTATGTAAGTCATAAAATGCTTTAAAGAAATTACTACCGTTGTATTTCCATACAGCTGGTTATGGTTGAGAGATATCTGATTACTATTGCTTGTCTCAGTACAGCAAACATAGGGGGTTGTTCTATGAAGTACTGGCCACCCTGTTGTCTACATGGGTATACCAGTATACTGAAAATGAAACTGTGCAGCCTCAGTAGTACTACATATACACTGGTGTGGCAAAGCAGTATGACCACCAGCCTATGGTGCTGTAGGTCGTCTGTGTGCCGCCAAAACTGCTCTGACCGACCAAGGCATGGACTCTACAAAACCCCTGAGGTACTAGCAGCAAGATGCTAGCATCAGATTGTTTAGTAATGTAAGTTGTGAGGTGGAACTGCTGCAGATTGGGCATGTTCTTCCAGCACATCTCACAGACTAAGAATTTGGAGAGTAAGCATCTTAAACTCTTCTGCATTTTCCTCAAACCATTCCCAAACAAATTTTGCAGTGTGGCAGGGCCACTGCCATTGGAGAATACAATTATAAAGGGAATACTATAAAGGCGTGTACTTGGTCTGCAACAATGTTTGTGTGCTCCTGTCAAATTGACATACACACATTTATGGCATTTAGCAGACGCTTTTATCCAAAGCGACTTCCATTCCCTAACTACAGGGGACAGTCTCCCTGGAGCAACTTAAGGTTAAGGGTTTTGCTCTGGAACCCAGTGGTGGTATGCTGAAGGTAGGATTCAAACCCATGACCTCTTGGTCCAAAGGCAAGTATCCTACCCACTAGGCCACCACCACCCCTAGTGACGGCATTCCCAGTGGGGTTCATCTGTTGCTCCAAGGTCCAGTTCTGACAGTTCATGTGCACATAGTAGATCATTTCAATGGTGGACAGGGGTCAGCAGAAGCATTTTACCAGTCTGTGGCTGCACAGCCCCATAATTAGTAGCGGGCGATGCACTGCATGTTGAGACTTATTGCTCCTGTAACCAACATTTCAAATTTTAGTGACATCTCATCCAGAACCCTTTTGTAAGTTCAGACCAGAAGGGATAGGTGTTATTGCCCTCAAGAATCATTTAGCCTTGCTCTTTCTCCTACATCCTACATACGTCGTTCGTTTGGTGTCTGATCCTATCCTAAACGCTGAAATTCACAGTTATAATGAGATTTCCTCATCTGTGAATGGTCATAATGTGTTTTGGCTTGCTGGTTTATATGTGCAAAATTTCATGGTGAATTTTATCAATACTAATATCAGAAAGTATGCCTCATGGGGCCTGGGAATATTGCTTCTGTTTACTGTTCATTCAGTATTCTGCCAACAGAATGTTATGGCAATTTCTGATCATGTCACTGTGCTAGTAGGCAATGGGAGCAGCAGTCACACACTCAAATAAGGAGGTGATTGCTTGCTCACGTTTGGTTTTCCTGGCAGTCAAGCCACACCTCATACCCACAGTCCTAAATGGAATCTCTGAGTATGTCACCCCACAACACATCATAGTCTCTATGGCAGCTGGCATCACCCTGGCAATACTTGAGGAGGTGTGATATTTTGATATTTGTACATAGTTTTTTTTTTCTTTTTTCTTTTTTTAACTGTCTCCCAGTTGGACTGAAAGACCTCTCTCTCTCGCTATCTCTCTCTTTGTGTAGTTGTTGCCGGTTGGCTCCTGTGTGATGCGTATGATGCCGAACCTTCCATGTATGCTCCAGGAAGGAGCCCTGCTCCTGGCTTGTGGAGAAGGGGCAGGTCAGGAGGTTGAGTCTCTAGTCAAGTGCCTACTCTCTTCCTGTGGATTGGTGGAGGTGGGGCCTGAAGTCTGGATCGATGCCCACACAGGTCTGAGTGGCAGTGGCGTGGCTTTTGTGAGTTGGCTACATTACATTTGGCAGTACTGTCTGGTGTTGTCTATATAGTTGCAAGAGAGTTGCTCTTGCATAGACAACACCAGAGAATATGATTGTGTTTGGTATGGTGTATTATGACTTATATCTGTGGTGCCTGGCTTGTTACTAGGCTTGTCATAATCAAGAAATTTAGCTTATGATTATCTGCCATTTAGATGATTGTGTTAACAATGAATCTTTTATTTGTACTGTTAAACTACAAAGTGTCCAAACTGACTGATTAGCTGTCTTGTATATTTAGGACTTCCAATGGATGACAAACACAGATCAAGCTCAAATAAACGAACATTTCTCTCTGCTCACCTCTACATGTTAAAGTACTAGTTAGATGTTTGAGTGTCTGTTATTTTCATAAGACTCATGCAGTATCTCAGTAAATATGTTTTCCTCTTTCTTTTATTTGCATGTATGTACCTAGACCTGAATTCCTATTGTTTGTGGTGTTGTAATGAATAAAGACAACAAAGACATGTGATACCTCCTTTCAGGAGGTAACCAGTGTAATCATGGGGTGAAGTCAGTACTGTACTTTACTGTCACAGTTCATTCGCTGCTATTCTGAATATAACTGTTCCAAAATCTAACTGAATCATGAAACTAAAATTTAAAGGCAAAACAAATCAAAAATATTTGTCATTGCACCCCTGTAAAGTACACTCAAGAAATGTTGTATGTGCTTCATCTTTTTTTTCTGTTGTGATTTTAACATCCACCTCTGCCCCATAGGTGTACGTGTTTGCTGAGGCACTGGCTGAAGGAGCTGTTAAAATGGGGATGCCCAGTGCACTAGCTCAGCGAATTGCAGCCCAGACTGTACTAGTAAGTGTTAATATATACAGAAGTGTATGCGTTGCCAATACCATATATCTAGTGCATTACTTTATTCAAACACTGTCTTGTCAGGGTGCGGGTCGGATGCTGCGAGATGGGGGGAAGCACCCAGCTCAGCTGAGGGCAGAGGTGTGTACACCAGGAGGAACCACCATATATGGACTTCATGCCCTGGAAAAGGGAGGACTCAGAGCAGCCACCATAGGGGCTGTGGAGGCAGCCACTGAAAGAGCAAAAGAACTGTGGCGCAAGTAGAGGAGCTGTGAAACAGACAACCAGAAGAGAAGACTGAGGAGAGCTTTGGAGACTTTTGTTACAATAAAAGAAACGGTGTGAGGGACATGTAGAAAATTGAGGTAAATCAGTGATGAGTGCTGATTTGCAAAGTGCTGGATAAAATGCATATTCACATGGACAAAAAGCAGCCCCATTTGCAAGCAGCCCGATTTCGTTAAAATAGTGCACATCACAGTAGCTGCAGTTCATTGTCTTCCTTTGGAAGGTATCCATAAAACAAATAGTTTTTCTCAGAGTGAAAAGGGGGTAAGTAAGCATTCCCATGTGAATGTACCTCAAAAGTAAATAAGAAAGCTAATCAATTGGCACATTTCTGAGAAGGGGGACTTTAACAGAAGTATTTGTGATTCTGATTTCCTCCATAAATGTGAACCAACACAGTGGATTTCTTCCTGTGTGGTCTGCAATGCAAGCGCTATTACATCCTGTGCACAGTGTAATTAAATGTAACGTTGAGGCTAAATCAGTGGACTACATAATTTGTTCTTTTTCGACCATATAACGCAGTTAAGAGCATTTTCTGTCTTAAGACTGCACAGGTAATACTAGTTAGTAGGCTGTGATTCTTCAGTCCATTTAAAAGATACCACAACATAAACGTTGACATTGTACTTGTGTACATTTAGTTCAAAAGTATGACTCAATAAATAATTTCTTAAAATAAGCCCATAAATCGTTTCGGTGCATGTTTGAAAAGTAGAGCATTTTCCTTCGCTGATTACGTCATGACTGCGCAGTCGTAGTAAGGTCCTGAGGAGGACTGTACCACATTTGTGGCGATTTGTGCCGCAAACATTATTTTTAAACATTTCGGTTAGAGTAAATATTAAGATCATTTCCATTAATCATGAATTTGTTTAATTTATATTTATCATGCTGCAAAGTAACGTTTTCGCGATAACATTCGGACACCCCCCTCCACACTAACGAATGGGTGCGTCTGTACGTCCAGTCCCTCTTCTCAGGGGTGTTTCGGAGGGTCGCTCAGGGCTCTGATTAAATTGGCACAGAATTACCGAAAAGTGAGTATTTGTCATTAAGGTGAAAGGCTCTATCAAATATCAGCTGTTTTTAGATGTGTTATTAATGTTTGTTTTGCAGTGTCTTATAAAGAACAATAGGGTTTACTGTGTGAAAATCGCTGCTTCCTTCTTGCCGGCACGGTGCAACGCTTCTACATCAAAGAACACAAAACGACACAGTGTGGCATTAAACAAGAAACGGAAACAAGTATAAATGTATGATGTCCCTCGAGAGAAAGATCATTAGTTTTCATTCCCCCGGTATCATGAAGTCTAGCGTGGCTGACTGGCCCGTCCAAGCATGGAGGCAGAATCAGGATGTGCGCACTTTCAATCCTGCTACTATTGTTCTCCTTTTTAAAGTATTTGTATTACTTAATGTTTGATTTTGCGTTTACATTTTTCTATCTGATATATGAAAAGGTTGCTGTATAGGCATAACTAAGATTACAGATTACAGATCTGCTGTGGATTTTCCCACTCGACTTTTTGTTAGACTTTTTATATTGACATTCAGATGGTTTAGTGTTTGCTTTTGGTTTATCCCATTTGTTTGCAGATCATAGCTCGTTAATATGTTAGCGCGCTATTACATGTTAACGAGTTATAAAATTAAGATTTCAGTAACAAACGTTTAGGACACATGGGAATTTGACGTCACTGTTTCTCTGTGGTCGCGTGTGAGTGAGTGAGAGGGAGAGAGGTTGGTCATTTAAATTGTATTTTTTCCCCAGATTGTGACTGATTGATTGATTGATTGTGTGATTTGATTTATTAATTTAACAGTCAGTATTAATATGTGTGAGTGTGGATATTAGCAGGAAACTGAAATTACATTGATGTAATAAAGTAGTTCACTCGCTATTTTGAGTTTGCTCTAAAATATCCTTATTTAAGAAGTCTCCTACAAGAAAAACCCAGCCCCATTCTAGCTGAAATGCTCTTTTTTCGTTTTTTTCCCCACTGCTGCTGACTGGATGAAAAGAACGAACTGAGCTCACATTTGTACTGTTTAGTCTGTTTGTTCTCTTGCCTCTCAAGGTGAGTTAGGATCAGGTTTACGTACCAAATAATGCATGAAAAGTACCGAATGCATGAAAAGTCAACATTACCTTTTGCCCATTCGTACTTTATCTGCTCCGCTGTTCTCATCCAGTGATGCTCTTACCTCCCTCACAGCTGTTGCATATTTACATCATGAGTCAGCAAATAGCTATAAAATTAAGTGCATTTCATGCACTACAAAAGCCCAGTCTCTGCCCACAATCGGGTTATGACAGGCATTCAGCTGATGTATTTGCATCAACAGCAAAAGGCCAAAATGTGTATGTACA
Source organism: Brycinus macrolepidotus (assembly GCA_037974445.1). NCBI lineage: Eukaryota > Metazoa > Chordata > Actinopteri > Characiformes > Alestidae > Brycinus > Brycinus macrolepidotus. Next base: position 8,387 of record JBBPCZ010171613.1, read on the forward strand.
TAGAATTGGCGGATTAGTCAGTTTCGGTTTTGTAAAATACCTTGATGTTTTTATTTATGCGTTTGGCAGACATCCTTATTCAGGTCAACTTATTATTTATAAATCAGGTAACATATGTAGGGGTATTTCATGTTAGGAAATTTGCCCAAGGACTCTTAATGGCATAGTGTACTTTCCCAAGCAAGGAATCAAACCTCAGCGCATTATGCTGTTTCCTAAAGTCTGCTCAGATAAATGAAAATATTAAGCAGGGGTATGTGTTAATAGAATTTTGCTTTCTTCAATTAACTTCCTGCCCTGATTAAATGAATCAGTTACATATGTTTATGTGGCTTTTAATGTAGTCTTAAGCTGAAGAATGTAAACTTTTCGGAGCATTTGTTTGCATTTCAACTTGTGCTATGTTAGAGCAGGAAAACATTAAAGCCCCAAAGTTTACTGATGAGAACTTTTGTGTTGTAAATGTCAGTTGCCTTTTTATGTGCACTTTGTGTTGCATTTCATTTCTAAGGCTCATTTATGCTCATTTACATACAAAAATAAATGAATCCATTTCAACATTGTAGTCTCTGCCCTTTTACTTCTGTGCGTCTTTTACGTTTGCATGGATGTTAAGCAGTACATCTGCAAGAGGGCAGAGTCTAAAGTTTCTGACAAAAACATTTGATTTTACATCACCCTGGCACAGTTTATATGATCATTATTACAGTTATATTAATACCCAATGTCCTCCCAGTTGTTTTGTAATAACTTACTGTCATTGTGCCTGGGTATTGTAAAATCATATAGAAGTTTAAAATTGAAAAGGTTTTTTTTTTCTCCATCATTTTAAAAATGTATTACACTGCCCCTACAATTTCCAGTGGTACTGATCACTTTCGTCCGTATCTGCAAGCTTTTAGAAAACATGCACAGAGATGGACAAAATGAACACAGAGTTGGACAGAAGGCTCTGTCCATATGTGTATTTAACAGTAAGCATAACTGAGCCTTTACTCTTCACTCTTTGTCAGTCTCTAGAACATGGCTTCAGGTCACTTGACTTGTTCACACCTGAATGCCCCAGTGTTTTTGCATGCATGCTCTTTGCTTGCAACTACATGTGAGCCTTTTACTCTATAATGATCTTTGTTACTAATATTCTAGTCCCTGTTACTCTGCTTTTCTTCTCTCTCTCCTTCTGTTGCCCATGGTCCTCCCTTTTTCTGCCTGTCCTGGAAACAAGATAATGCCTCAGAGAAGTCCAGTAAATGCTGGTGTGGACCAGACTGCTGCTGGTCATTCGGACTGCGTGACTACGGATGGCATTTGTGGCTCCTTGTCCAGTGTGGTCATACAGGGCCTGCATTCAGAGTGTGATGCGGTGTGGTTTGACCGTGGTGTGTACGAGAGAGCAGAGAGCCACTATGTCAGGCTGCAAGATTGCCAGAATGGGACCACTTCCCCTGCAAGCTCCAAGAACAACCCAGAAACCTGTTACCATGGTGACCAGGAGGCCTGTCACCATGTGGCTCAGACTGTCTGGGTGAATAAACACTTCTTTGATCAAGCGGAAAGCCACTTGGTAGCCCAGTGTCCCAAACAGCCAAATGTGATGACCACCCCCAATTCTCTCCAATTGTTACCTACTAGCTACTCCAATACATTATTTGATGAAGGCTACCTATCTCAAACTCCTACTCCTGCCACTCCTGCTTCAAGATCAGTCAATGGCCTGCCATTTCTACCTGCTTTACTACAAGGGGTATGGCTTCAGAAACCTCTGTATGACAGGGCAGAGGCAGCTTTCTGTCAAACCCTATACGTTCAGACTGAGCCCAATAGCAAGCCCTTTAAAATCAATGAAGACCAAGGAGGCCTCCAGGACTGGAGTGTAATTGCCACCAAGAAAACCAAACCTGATAGGGAACAGCAGCAGAAACATCGCAACTATGGTGTCAAAGAAGAAGGCAGAGCATGGTGTCACTTCTTGCATGCAGACAGTGAGAAGGTGTGGCTAGACTGCAGTCGTTATGTGGAGGCGGAGACTCGTTTCTATGAAGCTGTCGCCACCAAAAACAGCCAAACTGCTACAATCCACTCTAATGCACAGCTGAAGTATGACTCAGTACTACACATTTACATTTACAGCATTTGGCAGACGCTTTTATCCAGAGCAGTGTATACTTGGATGCTATGTAATACACAAAAAACATGTCACTCACACTAGTGAGCCTAGATTTAAAATGAAGAGCTGCTAGTAGACTAAGATTCTACCAGAGATGGAGTTAGTAGTCCACCAGAGCCGTACTAGATCACATACACAGAAGATCGTTTTTTTTGTTGTTTTTTTTGGGAAGTTTGTGTCATGAACATGTAGTTGTTATCCTAAGTGCTCAGTGAAGAGGTGGGTCTTCAGTGACCATTTGAAGACAGTGAGAGTCTCAGCAGTTCTGACGATCAGGGGAAGTTCTTTCCACCACTTCAGTGCCAAAGCTGAGAAAAGTCTTGATGCATGGTCTGATCAGTGCTAATAGGTCAGAGCTGGACCATTTTTGGCTTTAGGTGAGCATTAGAGTTTTAAATCTAATGCGAGCAGCCACGGGAAGCCAGTGAAGGGTCTGCAGTGGTGGAGTAGTGTGTGAGAATTTTGGTGTATTGAAGACCAGACGTGCTGCTGCGTTCTGAATCTGTAGAGGTCTTGTGGTCTTCAGAGGAATGCCAGCCAGGAGGGAGTAATAGTAGTCCAGGCTTGACATGACAAGTGACTGGACAAGTATCTGAGTGGCGTCAGTGGTGAGGAATGGATGAATTCTGCTGATGTTAGAAAGAAGTTACCTGCAAGTTTGGGAGTGATTGTTAATCTGAGATGAAAGTGAGAGCTCTTCATTTAAGAGAACACCTAGATTTCGTGCTTTTCCACAAAAATTGCAACCACTTTGGTCACACATGCACAGCTCTTTTTAAAATGGCCAGTGATTTTCTTGTTAGTAGAATTGTCTGCATGCGTACATAAACCTGATTCATATTTTTATTTTCTGGGGTCCTAGATTATACTAATTTTCTATTTTTATGCAATTTCTTTGTTCTTTTTATTCTTTCTTTATGGATATTTATTAAAATTAGTTGTTGGTGTGAGAGAGGAAGATGTAGAGGATAGAAGGAAATGGAGATTTTTGATCCGCTGTGGTGAACCCTAACACTTTTGTTTTTGTACCTTTTTTAAAACATTTTTTCATTGACACTATTTAATTCAGATACTGAGAGTTGCTACTCAAAAGACAAGAGCATATTACTATTATAGTATAAAGTGTGTTGTTTTTTTGATACAGTGTCCTTGCTTCATCTGTGTAGAATGACTGGAGTGGACTACTTGACTCAGGAGAAGATCTGGTTTGACAAGCCACGCTATGATGAGGCTGAGCGAAGATTCTATGAAAGGATAAATGGGCCCACACTACCTACACAGGTATGCTTATCCTCCACTTAGAATCTGACTGGGAATCTGAAACTAACGATTACTGACTCTTATATACCAAGAGAATATTGCAAAAGTAATCTAAACACTCTAGATGGATGCCTGAAATGTCTACATTTATATAAATAAAGATGCAATGCTTAAGTCATGAATAGTATGCAAAGCAAACCATAGGGGGGCAGTCTTGACTTGGCAGAAACATATCATACACTTATCATTTAGTTAGTTTTGAATTCCCTAATTTCCACTAGTATCCATTTACAGTTAGTTAGGAGCATGTGAAAACTCCACCCACACTACTACATGAGTGATGAACTGCTACAAATTCTTCTTAAATAAATAGGCTTTGAGTTAATACATTTTAATTTCTTTTCTAAGCAATAAGAAACATACCAAATGATTGTTTATGATATTTGACCGTATGCTACAGCAATAAGTCTACTGCAGCATACAGGGATTAGGTAGAAAAAATGATACTTTAAAGCTTAAATGCAGTTCCCAGCCCCCTGTAATATTTTCTGTATTTTTGAAAATATAGGACTTGGGAGCTAACAGTATTCTCCAGGATATTGCCAGAGCACGAGAGAACATCCAGAAGTCTCTTGCTGGAGTAAGTTACTCTCTGTCCACCACTGCAGCGTTAGACACGACACCATTTCCTCTCTTCACTCTTCACTTCTTTTTGTGTTGGGCATCTTTTCTGTCTAGTCAGCTATACGTAGGTTTGCTCTCTGTCTCTCTCTGTCTTTATATATCTCAATCAGTTTCTCTGTCACCAAAACTCTTTTAGCCCTATCTTTACCATATTTTTCCCCTTAGTTGAAGACGACCTTGCAGCCAACTAGAGACTCTACCCCTAAGTCTCTAAGCCCCTCCCACATCTCCACTGTAAGTGTGTGTGATCATGTGACAGACTCACCTGTTGCCTGTTCGAACACACTCTGTCTGGTGAAGGTGAATTCCTTGTGTATGCTGTGTTCTGAAAATTTAATCTCCTTGCATGCATGTGTTAATGTATGCTTATGGGTTGTTTTTTTTTAGTAGTTATCCTACAGAAGACTAAAACGAGCCTATAATTACAGGTGTACAGTCTGAAACAATTGTGTTGTGTTATATGATGTATAGATGACTGTTAGACTTTCTTTCTGCCATACCTTGCAAGTTTGTGTTTGGATTAAATAAGTGTGGTTGTTATCTGTTTTCATTTGTATGTACTTGTATCTTACTGATAGTAGCTGACATCACTCCACTGACACTGTGTGTGTGTGTGTGTGTGTGTGTATTTACAGACTTCAGGATGTAGCAGTGCTGACCAGGGAGAACTCCTCATACGCTTAAAGAACCTGGAACTGGAGAACCATAGTCTACACAAAGGTGGGGGACTGAATTAAGTAGGAAAGAGTTTCAAACTCCCCAGCTTTTTTCAAGTGACTGATAAAGTTGAGAATGAAAAAAAAGGTTTATTTTTAAATGAAAAAAAAAAAGGTTTATTTTTAGATCTGGCTAACTGGATGATAATCGTATTTTTTCATGTAGTTATTTTTCATAAAATTATGATTACATTAGTGTGAGGATGTCTTAAATCATATAAAATAATTGACTTTCTGAGTACATTGTTCCTAAATTTTATTTTCTGGCCTATTTCAAGACACTCTCTGCTATGCATCTTATTTCTGTATTGTTCCTGTGTTTGAGCTGTATAATGAAGCTGACTGTACGTTAAGCCTATGTACCAGATAAATCAAACTTTAAATTTTAAACTTAAAACTTGGTGTAATTTATGAATTTGACTTTAATTTGTCTCTGTTTGTTTACAATATTTGAACAGCAATATGTCAAAATATGCAACAATATACATTAATGAAAATCTAACTACAGCTGTAGAAATTTAGAGTAGCTTTAGATGTGGTAGTGGTCTCCAGCTGCTTTCACGTCAGTCTTACCTTACTTTTCTCTGCTTACTCTCTTTCAGTGGTAGAGGAGTTGCGTGCTGCTCTCGCTAAACTGGAGAGTCGTGTCTCTGTCCTAGAAAAAAGGCCTGCAGTCCCAGCACCAGTGGTGAATGGAACAGCTCCTAATGTGAGTAACTATAAAACACCACCATACAGGGTGTGCTACATACATATTTTTGCGTCTTTAGTGGGTTTCTAACTTTACTTTGTTGTTTTCCACAGAATACCAACCCACCTACCCAGAAAACACCTTCTGCACCAACAAAAAATGATGAAGAGGAAGACGATGATATTGACCTGTTTGGCAGTGATGAAGAAGTGGATGAAGAGGCTGAGCGGCTTAAAGAGCAGCGGCTCCAGGAATATGCTGCTAAAAAAGCTAAAAAGCCTGCCCTTATCGCTAAATCCTCTATCCTGTTGGATGTCAAGCCTGTGAGTACCATTATGGGGTTTTACTGATTACATTACAACCCCTGGCATATATTGTGGAATCATCATGCTTGGAAGATGTTCACACAGCCTCTTTACCTCGTAGCATATAAACAAATCACAGATGTGATGTACAACAATTTTTGTTTAAGAGTTGGACAAATACCTGCACTAAAAGTGTTAAATTACAATTTAGTTGGCAGTTAAAACAGAGTGCTTGCAGAGATTAACAAGCTGTTGGATTTTTAAAGGAAATATGGCTGCAACAAGAGAGTTGTGAATTGAAACAACAGAGAGGATCATAAAACTCCTTCAAGTAGGTAATCCAACACAGAATCTGGCAAAAGATGTTGTTTGTTCCCAGTCAGCTGTCTAAAATTCAAGTAAAAACACAGTAAGAAGGTATGTAAAAGGGTAACAGTGGTATGCCTTGAAAATAGAAATGTACAACAAAACAAATGGGCTAAAATGAGTTCATGTTTGTGACAGAACTGTAATTTGTGGTGGAAACTGGTCAGAAAAAAATTGGTCCGTGACAAGACTTCATCCTGTAAAGCTGATCTGTCATCCACTATTCAGGAATGTTGCAACCAGCTTGATGGAGAATATTATTTGTCATTAGTGAACTCTATGCCAGAAAGAATTCAGGCAGTCATAAATGCCCAATGTCTGCCATTAAAGCTTTGCTTTCTGGAGGGCCATGGCATCAACATGTTCTTAACATTTTTCTCTGCACTTGCATGTTTCAACTTATGATAGTTATTCAGTTTTGTGAATTGGAGCAGGGGAAACAGTGATCATTATCCCACTTTTAAAAACTGCTTCTACCTGCTCAAGGATGTGTCTGGTGTTAGCACTTTTTTCTTTTACCTTACACACTGTTTAAGTTTGCAAATATGTTTTGCAGTGGGATGATGAGACTGACATGGCAAAACTGGAAGAGTGTGTGAGGTCAGTACAGGTTGACGGGCTGCTGTGGGGAGCCTCCAAGCTGGTACCTGTTGGTTACGGTATTAAGAAGCTGCAGATTAACTGTGTGGTTGAGGATGACAAGGTGGGAACTGACCTGCTGGAAGAAGAGATCACAAAGTTTGAAGATTATGTAAGTAAAGCATAAGGATACATAAATGAGTGCAAGGGAGAGCATAACCCTAAATGCACATTCATTTGTATATTTTTATCATCTTATTCGTAGGTGTACCCTTTCTGATGTGTTTGTGTTATTTTGCAGGTCCAGAGTGTGGATGTTGCAGCTTTCAATAAGATTTAAAGCACTCTCCCACACCTGCATTCACACATATGCACTACTGCTACTGACGAAATGACAGTTAAAAATAAAGAGCTCTGACTACATTTTTTCTGCCTCATATTCATTTTCGACTGTGATGACCAAATGTACTGCACACAGCTGGGATCATGCATGGTAATGTGTGAAAATTGAGGCAGCTGTGGACCATCCATTTTGTCTGAGTCTCTTTGAAAACAGTGGTAGGCAAGTTGTTGCTGTTTGTATGTATCTTCAGTTCTGAACACAAACATGTAAACAGCACCATATACCGTCTGGTAGACAACTAAACAGCGATACTCTTAAAAAACCTAAAACACCACATTGTGGCCAGATAATTTTACCCAATCCTGAACTAAGATAGATCTTTCATGCACTTAGCTTTTTGTTGAAGTGCTATTTACCCTGTTTGAGTGTTGAGCAAGGCTTTTGAAGAAGTAGCTGTGTTCTCTGGCTAAATATAAACTAATTTTGAGTAATGTTGAAGCTTGACACAGTCATGAATCTGGGATAAATATACATACAAGTCTATGTTCAAAGATTTAGGCCCACCTACATGAATTGATATTTGGTAGTTTGATGTTTTGTGATCTATATAGTCAAGCCGAAATATAGGAATTTCATCTTTACTGGATTTCAATCATGTCTTTACACCAATGCTGAGCTCAAGGTTTTGAATACTAGTGGAGAAGACTTCTTTTAACTATTTTAAATTCAAGAGTCTGAGACACCCTGTTCTGTAATTTACAAATGGCTTCTAAACTGCTTTAAAACTGCTATATATATATATATAGTAATATGCAAAAGTCTTTATACTTAAAATACTTATACTTAAAATTATACTTAAAAGCTGTTTGCTACTGGGCAGTAGTGTTAAGTTAGTGTTAAAACAATAATTTTACAATAATTACAAATCACTTTAATACAGTAAACCATAGTTTCATGTATGGCAAAGTGTTTGCTTGACCAT
>JBBPCZ010171749.1:0-16465 GCA_037974445.1 Brycinus macrolepidotus
TGTCTCCTCCGGTTGTTGTCATTAAAGAACTGAGTTCAGCTCCACACCGAGTCTCATTACTATCACAGCACTCAACACCTGTCCCATCTTTTTGACCCCACAATCTTTTAATGTACTAAGGAGAATTCTTGGATCCTTAGGTACATCCATCCCCAGTTCCAAAAGTATAGCAAGCAGCTCAGACAGTACAGAATGAGACACATTTCGGTGAGCTGCCCATTCAGCCAGTTTCCTCCTAGCATCGGAGTGGGGCTCCTCTTCAGCTAAATCACAGCTAAGATCTTCATCAGGGTCACCAGCTATGTACAAGTCATCGACTTCACTGTTAAAGTCCAATTCCATGATTTCAGCTTCATCAGCATTTTTCTCCATTTCTTATTTGCATCATCATAGACTTTTTTTTCAATCTAACCTTTAACTCAAGAATTAAAAAAAAAAATTAAATCCATTATTTAAAAAATAATTATTTTAATAATTATTGGCAAGCATAATTACTGGCACCAATAGCTACTCAAGTAAAATAAATGTAATTGAAGCATTTTTGTAATTTATACTCTACTTTTTTAGGTGTCTAGGAACATTTAATTAGTAATCCATGACTTCGTGTTTTCCTGGGGTATAAATAGGACATGACAGAGGCCTATTCTCTTTAGCAACTCTTCAAAATGGAAAAGACAAGAAAACATGGCATTTATGATCTTCATTAGTCTAAGAGCCTAAACTTGCCTCTATCTACAGTCAAAGCAATAATAATTTAAAAGCATAAAACAACTGGGACTGAGACACACAAGTCTAAATGAGGACCCAAGTTTCCCCTGCTAGAGAATCACAGCAAAGAGTGGCATCTTAGACACTATCTATGCCAACAGGTTGTTTGAGAGGCATGCCAGGAAAAGGCCTTTTCTGTCCTTCAATCATAAACATAAACATGTGGAGTTTGCCAAATGCCCCTGGGACATTAACTGGAATTGTGTGCTTTGGCCAGATTAGACTAAGATTGAGCTTTTTGGTAACAAACACTCTAGGTGGGTCTGGTGTAAAACAAAGGAGGAATATTTGGAAAACAACCTCATGCCTACTGCACCAGATTTTTATTTTAAAAGTCCTGGTATGTCAAGAGTTAATGACGCCATGTACAACAAGGTTTCCAGGGTCTTTAATTGGGAGAGAAACAGGCCCACAGCAGCACAGACCCTCCACAGTGGCCTCTGGCAGAAAACTGAAAATGGGTCATCAATGGGTCTTTAAGCAGGATAGTGATCTAAAACATATGGACAAATCAACACAAAAAACAAATCACCTCAAAAGCCAGACACAAAATCATCCTTCCTCCAGTTCTCAGACCTAAATCCCATAGAAAACCTGTGGGGTGAGCTGAAGAGGAGAGAGCATCAGAGAGGACCCAGGACTAGAGGTCGACCGATATGGGTTTTTTATGGCCGATGCCGATATTTAGAAATCAGGGTCAGCCGATGGCCGATGTGTGACACTGACTTTTTTTTTTTTTTTTTTTTTTGAGGGGGGGCAATATTTGGTCATTTTCCCCACCGTCTCATAAAATATGAAAATTCTACAGAAATTCTCAACTTAAAAAACATTTATTGAACACTTTTTAAGGACAGCATTTAACCAAGTATAAAAGAATAAACAAAAATAAGTTGACAGTATTAATAAATAGTATTGATTATGTTGTTAAAGCCTGACCCAGGCACGTTTAATGGCAGGCATGTTTAATGAACTGCACTAAATTGTCTGTTAATTTTTAAAATATATGTCGGCAAACTGCTCTGTTTTTCTCTTTTGCATGCGAAAGACTTTAATTTATAAACAGCACTGACAGCATCAATTGTTAAGTCTAACCACGCATTTGAGCGTTTAGTTTTCTTTAACATCGTCCTGAGCAGCTCTGTCTGTAAGAACGATGATGATGCTGCTGCACGTGCGTGAGTGAGAGCGAGGGAGAGAGAGAGGGAGAGAGAGAGAGGGGGATGGAGAGAGAGGGAAGGTGAGAGGGAGAGAGAGGGAGGGAGAGAGAGAGAGGGAGAGAGAGAGGGAGGGAGAGAGGGAGAGATAGAGGAAGGGAGAGAGAGAGGGAGGGGCAAGCTCCGACCCCAGACACAGAGATTTCCTCAGTCACGATAAACAGCTCGGACACGATAATCAGCTGATAACGTATCTTTAAGCAGTTTTCTCCAGGATCAATAAAGTTTTCTGATTGTGATTCTGATTCTCAATACGGTCTTTAATAATTTTGCCCTGTGGCTGATGTTTCCGTATTGTGAAAATATAATGCTTGCTACTACTGTAGGCTACTTTGTTAACTGTAAGCTAAATGTAGGCTACTTTGTGCCTCAAAGTTGGTGTAATGTGATAATGTATATTGATAATTGGTGCTATATAAATAAAACTGAATTGAATTAGGCTATGTACTCGTGTATTTAAAACTGTTTTGTCCCAGGAAGGCAAAGTTCCTGTGTCCGCCGCCAGCCCTGCAGTGCCGGTAGAGGGGTGTCACACGTGTTCTGCAGCAACAACACGGGGTTACCTATAAATGCGCTTGTCTATAAATTGGTCTTAATATGCGCCAACATCAGCCGATGCCGATTATTTTAAAAATGACAAATATCGGCCCGGTTAATTGGCCAGGCCGATAATTGGTCGACCTCTATTACCATGTTACTGAAACCATGTTAGTCCAATACTATGATACCCAGTTGCAGCCCACGCCTACTTGACTCATATGAATCCCTTATGAGTCCGACATGAACAGCCCACATGAGCTTCCCATATGGGACCTGTATTACTAAAACGAAATGGGACATATAAAGTGTTACCCAGATCAAACCCATGCCCACTTGGCCCATAAACATCTCTTATGAGGCCCCTATAGTAAGCCCACATAGACTTCCTATCCTGGGGCCATGTTATGGAAACCATATGGGACCCACACAATATGCCCAGATCTAGCCCATGCCCACTTGGAACCCATGTAGCCCATTTTCAAACCATGTAGGGCCCATGTAGACATGTTGGCTGGGGTGCTACACAGCTCGAGTCTACATATAGACTTTGAACACACAAAGCTTGTTACAGGCATTCATGCAACCTTTTAACTTTGTTTGTTCCAGTTTTACTGTGAATCATTTGGTAAATATTTCCACTCTGAATATTGCTGGATTAGCCTGTTAGCCCATTAGCAGTCTGCTGAACTGCTTGTTAAAAAAAACTGGGTTCTTTGGGAAGGTTGAGTTCAGTATTTTTCTGGTGTCTTTTACTGGTCTAGGTTTCTGTCTCTGTACTGGATGAGATATGAGTTTTCACCTTTTTTGAAGAAAAAATCATTTGAATTGAGCTACAGAGCAAGAGGTAGTAAAGGCTCTCAAGAATTGCCACTGCCTTAATGTTTGGCCATTGCCACGCATTTCGGAATATTCCCTTGTGATTTACCATAATATTTTTTTTTCGCTAATGTGAATTTACATTTGTTAAACAACCTTGAGAACACAAATCGCTAATGTTACATTCTTTAGTTAGAAAGAAGATTGTAATATTTATGATTTGATTATACTAATGAGACTGATAATGAGACTGATAACTTAATGGAACTCATTTATTGAATTAATGAGGGCAGACCCCACAACTTGTAGATGATTTCATCAAGTAGCCTGAGAGTCCTGGCTGCCAGTAAAGAAGTGAACATTGTGTCAGCGTTGTTGTCAGTGATTCCTACATCCATTTCACCTGCTCTTCTCTCATCAGATGTGAACAGATCCTCCAGCTCATACACAGAGGGGCAGCTCTTGTCTTGAACTGACCTCTGACTCTCATCCTCAGTTCTTTCCCTTTCCTGATCCATGAGAAATATCAGGAATCTTTTTCTGAAGAAAAAAGGGCAAAAAAAGATAATTTCTTTTCACAAAAAGACCTCATGATTAAATTAGCATTGTAAAGTTAAATAAAACTCCACATTAGCATATTACTTCTCTTCTGTATTTTTCCAATGACAGGGGTTATTTATTACATGGCAGAAATTGTTAGTGCATCAGACATGATTCAAATACGAGCATATCATTGAGTGTAAAAGCTACATGGTTTTGGTAGTAAGACTCAGCTGCAGTCCTTTAAAGCACTGATTAAACACTGAACATAAAGACATTTGAGCTTAAACGGCTCAAAATGATAAATGACCATTTTCACAGCCCAGTTTACTACCATTAGTCTACATAGTTAAAATGCAAAGACTGCTTGTTCAAAATGACAAATGTGCGGTCCCTCCCATAAAAAGACACTTTTAGAAAAAGTACACAAATGACCTTATGACCAGTTCTGGTTTTTGACATTTCTAAATGTAATATAATACAATATTATATAATATTATGTTATATAATATAATTTGAAAAATTTGCATGTTTCTTTAAATGCAAGTGTAAAGATCTGGTAATGTTTGCCCTACCTCCAGTCTCTTGGTTTCAGTGGGTAAGAACACAAGGCTGATCCAAAGTGGGTGTCACATGCACCGGTCACGTGACGTGCACGGGGTCCCGGAGCTGGCGGAGTATATAAACAGGAAGTAGGTAACACACAGTGCTCAGTCACTGAGTCCCCTTCCAGCTCAAGCCTCTTCTCCAGGTCTACTGGTACCGTGAGTACTCTGGTTTCTTCTCTTACCTTATATACTCGCTGTGTGTGTGTGAGAACGTAGGTTCCTGGTAGGAACTTTTACTCTCGTCAGAGCATTCTCAGATCAAAGAGCGTTGTTTACCAACTCTCTTGTGTCTATCCGTGATTGGGTTCATCCGCTACGCTACACTGGGCTAACTGTTTGTTCAGGTATGTTCTCGTCTTCTCCATGACAGAATGACTGAGCCAAAATCAGTGAACCCATGCAGATAGGGCGCGCCTCCCTGATTCCTGAGGAGAGGGAACGACGCTATCGCGAAGGCCTTTGCGCCTATTGCGCCTCCCCCGACCATCATCGAGCCGTCTGCCCTCTTCGTCCGGGAAATGGTCAGACCAGGTGAATAGGGGGAGGAGCTCACCTGGTCTGCTGGCTGTCACCTCCTGCTTACCGATTGTTTCCCGCCTCATTCTTCAGGTACACATACAGTTGGGCCACAAACGGGTCGTTGCCACCGCCTTTGTGGATTCAGGGGTGGCTGGTAATTTTATCGACCATTATTATGCTGCTCAACTGGGTGTGGACCGTGAGGCGTTATCTCAGCCTGTCAACATCACCACCGTTGACAGTCGGCCCCTTTCATCCAGTCCCATTACTCATCAGACACGACCTCTCACCATCACCATCCAAGACCATGTGGAGAAACTCTCATTCTTCATCACTCGCCTCACGTCACCACCTCTTATCTTGGGCTACCCTTGGCTTCGCATGCACGACCCCCTTATCTCCTGGACCCAGCACAAGATTCTTCAGTGGGGTTCGACCTGTCAGGAGCTTTGCCTCCAGGCGAAGGCTGAGACGTGCTCAGGGGAGTCCGAGGCCCCCGTCGTCGACACGAAGACCATTCCCGTCCCGTACCATGACCTGGCTGCTGTATTCATTAAACGTAGGGTCGTCCAACGCCCTCCTTATCGGTCCTATGACCTCGCCATCAACCTCCAGCCAGGCACAGTACCGCCCCGTGGCCATTTATACTCTCTCTCTGCAGGGGAGCAGAAAGCCATGGACGAATATATCACCGAGGGCCTCTGTCATGGAACCACCTGGCCCTCATCCTCTCCTGCTGCCGCGGGGTTCTTCTTTGTTAAGAAGAAAGACGGGGGTCTTCGCCCGTGTGTTGACTATCGGGGGCTAAATAAAATCACCATCAAGAACTGTCATCCACTCCCACTTAGCAACACTGCCCTGGACAACCTCTCTGGTGCCTCCATGTTTACTAAACTGGATTTACGGAGCGCCTACAACCTTGTCCGCATCAGAGAGGGTGACGAGTGGAAGACGGCCTTCATAACTCCCACCGGCCACTACGAGACCCTGGTTATCCCATTTGGTTTGTGTAACAGTCCAGCCGCATTTTAGCAATTCATAAACAACGTTCTTCGTGACATGCTGGGTCGTTGGTGCTTTGCCTACCTTGATGACATCTTAATCTACTCGAAGACCTATGAGGAGCATACCCAGCATGTTAGGCCAGTACTTAAGAGGTTGCTGGCCCATCAATTGTTCTGCAAATTGGAGAAATGCGCTTTCCACCAGCGCTCCACCACATTTCTTGGTTTCGTCATATCCTCTCAAGGTGTGGCCATGGATCCCCAGAAGCTGGATGCTGTCCGTAATTGGCCCCTACCCAAGATGCTCAAGCAGCTCCAACACTTTCTGGGGTTTGCTAATTTCTATTGACGCTTTATCCGGAGCTTCAGTTCAACTGCGGCACCTCTTACTGCCCTCACCAAACCATCCCGGACGTCATTCACTCTTACTTCTGAACCCATCAACGCCTTCCATCGTCTATGTCATCTCTTCACCTCTGCTCCCATTCTCATCCATCCAGATCCCACCAAACTGTTCGTTGTGGAGGTGGACGCCTCCGATGTGGGTGTAGGAGCTGTCCTGTCCCAGCGAGGTCCAGACCAGAAACTGCACCCGTGCAGTTTCTTCTCCAGAAAATTCAACCCCACTCAGCAGCAATACAGGGTAGGGGACCGTGAGCTGTTGGCCATCAAGTGGGTCCTGGAGGAATGGCGTCACTGGCTCCAGGGTGGCAGTGACCCGGTCTGGATGGACCATCAGAACCTCATCTCTATACAACAAACCAAACAGCTCAACCCCAGACAGGCGCGGTGGGCACTGTTCTTAGAACAGTTCAATTTTACTCTATCATACCGCCCGGGGTCGAAAAACACCAAGGCTGACGCCCTCTCTTGACAACATCAGGCAGAGAGCCCCCAAGCGGACCCCGCGCCCATTCTGTTTCTATTTCTGTTTTATCACCTCTCTGGTGGGAGTTAGAAGATAGAGTCCGCCAAGGGCAGACCTTGGAGCCCCCTCTGGCAGGTTGCCCGCCTGGACGCCTCTTCGTACCCACTGGACTCCACCCCGATGTCCTCCAGTGGGCCCACTCCTCCACTATCGCTGGCCACCCCGGCACCTTCAGGACCCTATCACTCCTTCAACGCGCCTTCTGGTGGCACAGCATGGCATCTGATACCAAAGAGTTCGTCCAGGCGTGCGTGGTGTGCGCCAGGGCCAAGACCTCTAATCAACCATCTCCTGGGGACCTCCAGCCTCTTCCCGTTCCTCGCCGTCCCTGGTCGCACATCGCGCTGGATTTCGTCACCGGCCTGTCGCAGTCCGAAGGCAAAGACACCATCCTTACTATTGTGGATCGCTTCTCCAAGGTCATGCACCTGGTGGCTCTTTCCAGACTCCCCTCGGCTAAAACCACTGCTGAACTGGTATTACAGCACGTAGTCCGATTGCATGGGTTCCCCAGGGACATCGTCTCTGACAGAGGGCTCCAGTTCACAGTCAAGTTTTGGAGGGCCTTCTGCCGTCTGATCAACTCCACCTGCAGTCTTTCCTCGGGCTACCATCCCCAGACTAATGGTCAGACGGAGCGGACCAACCAACAACTGGAGGGCTTCCTGAGGTGCTGCATCGCTGATCATCAGCGCTCCTGGCCCCGCTACCTCATCTGGGCTGAGCGTTCCCACAACCTCCTCACCTCATCTGCCACCGGGCTCAGTCCGTTTGAGATGTGCAACGGTTTCCAACCTCCGATGTTCGAACACCAAGAACCGGAGGTTGACGTACCATCGGCCCAACAGTTGGTCCACAGGTGCTGGCAGCTCTGGCAACAAGCCCGCACTTCCATCCTACAAGCCAACGCACGCTATACCCATCAGCACCGCCGCCGGCACCCTCCAAGATGATTGTTCCACGTCGGTGACAGGGTTTTGCTATCCACCCGCAACCTGCACCTCCAGGCCGAGTCTAAGAAGCTCTCCCCCCGGTTCATCGGACCCTTCAAAATCACCCACTGGATTAACCCTGTCACCTTTCGGCTCCAGCTGCCTCCTCTGGTTCCCCCGGCCCCGGCTCCTCCTCCGCCTCAGATCATAGATGGTGGTCCCGCCTACACTGTCCGGCGGATCCTCGACTAGCGATGGCGTGGCCGCGGCACCTAGTACTTAGTCGACTGGGAAGGCTACGGTCCGGAGGAGCGGTCTTGGGTTCCCGGTCGGTTTATCCTGGATCCTACCCTCATCCAGGACTACCGTCTTCGGGTGTCCTCCCAGCCGGGTCCGTCTGGTGACGGTCCTGAGGGGGGTACTGTCACATACACCAGTCACGTGATGCGCACGGGGTCCCGGAGCTGATACATGTCACAGAGTATATAAACAGGAAGTAGGTAACACACAGTGCTCAGTCATTGAGTCCCCTTTCAACCCAAGCCTCTTTTCCAGGTCTACTGGTACCGTGAGTATTCCGGTTTCTTCTCTTATCTTATATACTCGCTGTGTGTGTGTGAGAACGTAGGTTCCTGGTAGGAACTTTTACTCTTGTCAGAGCGTTCTCAGACCAAAGAGCGTGGTTTACCAACTCTCTTGTGTCTATCCGTGATTGGGTTCATCCGCTACGCTACACTGGGCTGTTTGTTCAGGTACGTTCTCGTCTTCTCCGTGACAGTGGGCCTTTTTGAGAGAAGTCTTGAATTCCTAGATTCCACCTCTGCAGTCTTCTTCGTTGTAGGTTTTGTCGTTTGTCGTGTGATCACTTCAGGTGTCACTGGAGGTATCATCAGGACAGGCATCGTCACTGCAGGTTTCGTCACTGTAGTAAACAACAGATGACATTTCATGCATGTAGCCTGTGTTTTAGCAACAGTAGATCTGTATATCAACAACTTAACTCTAATAAAATGTACCTCTTAGAAGTCTTGAACTCCTAGAATTCATCTCTGCAGGCTTCTTCACTGCAGGCTTATTCACTGCAGGCTTTTTCACTGCAGGTTTTGTCTCTGCAATTTTCATCATTACAAGTTTATTCACTGCAGGTGTCAGTGCAGGTATCACTGCAAGTTTCATCATTGCAGGTTTTGTCGCTGCTGGTTCCGTTGCAGTAGGTTTTGTCTCTGTAGGTTTTGTCTGTGGAGGTTTCATCGCTGCAGGCTTTATCAGTTTCGTCACTACAGGTGTCTTCTCCACAGGTGTTGTCACTGAAGGTTTCATTGCTGCAGGTGTCGTCACCACAGGTTGCATTTCTGTAGTAAACAACAGGTGATGCATGCATGTAACCTTATGTGGTTTTAGTTACAGTACATCTGTATAGCAACTTAATTCTAATAAAATGTACCTCTTATTTTTAGTGCGTTGAGACACTGCCTAGGTCGGAAATCACACAGGTCTGTGCTTTCCTTTTTCAGAGTGTTGAGGACTGAGAAGCTTCCCTTTCCATCCTGGTCACCCTTCTTGAACGAACATTTAGGGTTACATTTTAGAGGACATACCTTTCATTTCAACAAAATGACCTTAAATATAATAAATAAACATTTCTAAATATAATATAATATAATATAATATAATATAATATAGTAATTTGCATATTTGTTTAATTGCAAATGTCAGTACCTGATGATGTTCACCAGATGTTTGCCCCACCTGATAGCCTATATTTTCCTCAGGTCTGTCTGGTTCAGTGGATAGACCCCAACGCAGATCCAAAGTGGGTCTTTTTGGGAGAAGTCTTGAATTCCTAGACTCCACCTCTGCGATCTTCTTCATTGTAGGTTTTGTCGTTTGTCGTATGATCACTGCAGGTGTCGTCATTGGAGGTGTCATCAGCGCAGGCAACGTCAATGCAGATTTTGTCACTGTAGTAAACAACGGATGACATTACATGCATGTAGCCTGTGTTTTTAGCAACAGTAGATCTGTATATCAACAATTTAACTCTAAAAAATGCACCTCTAATTCCCTTGTGCATTGTGCTGAAATCGCACAGGTCGGTTCTTTCCTTCGTCATCGCATTGAGGGCTGGCAAGGTTCCCTCTCCATTCTGGTCAGCCATAGTAAACAAAAATTTAGGGTTACATTTTACAGGACATACCAGTAAAGGAAAAGTAAAGTCGTCTTTCAAAAGAATAACATGTAGCATAGTGATTCAGCTAAAGTAGTATCTAAACATGGTGTGTTCAAGCTGGCATAAAACTTTTCAGGATTGCAGATGTCCAGGAGCAGGGCAAGGTCTTAGTCATTCTCTTTCACTTACAGGTAAGGTAATACAGAGTGTCAAAAAGTAATTTAACAATACAAATCAAATACTCATTTAGGAGGAGTCAAATATGAAGCAAACTAAAACATTTGTGAAGTGAGAGATAAATAAAGAAATACCTCAAAGGCATTAAGAATAAAAAGGCTAATTTGGAGGCCATGGCATGCCCAGTGGGTTTTTAAAAATGACATAACTGTTAGCCCTCTCTTGCTAAGCTGTGATATATTTAGTTTGAAACTCCACAGGACCTTTCTCATGAAGTACAGATGTGCCTTTGCTCTCAAGAAATATTGGTCAAGTCAAGAAGACGTTTTTCATTTTAATCATAGACACGGTACACAGTGAAACCAAACAACGTTCCTCCAGGACCATAATGCAACACAGAAACAACACGAGACTTCAGGCAGGACAGGACCACACCGAGTGCAAACTAGAGGGTACAAGACTTGAAACCATAAGAGCAAACAATACAATTGTACAGGACAGGACAGCGTACAGTGCTGCCACCAAAAGCAGTAGTAGTACTAAATGAAAACAGGACTGGGTCAGATGCAGGTTCTGTGCAAAAGTGCAGGGAGGAAGGAATAACAAAAAAAAATGATTATGTAAAAATTGTGCAAATGTAGCCATAAAATAGCAGCAACAGGAAAAAAATGTATAATATGTAGTAAATAAAGAGAATTTACTGTAGGTTTGTTTATAGGGGAGTGAAGGTCGGGGTGTAAATTTTGTTCATGGAGGAACAGTTGCATAAAATAGTGTTTAGTTCAAGAGTGTGTTTGTGTGAAGCACAGTGTTGAGTCAGCACTGATTCTGGACTCTTTTGGCCTGGGGAAGAATCTGTTTCCAATCTTGGCTCTGAAGCCTTGGCTCTGGAACCTTTGGCCAAAGGGAAGCAGGAAGAAGAAGAAGGTGTGAAAATGGTGTGTGGGTCATCCACAGTGCTGGTGGGCTTTGAATATTATTAAAGGTACTAAAAAACAGAATTTGAACATAATGCATGCACTCCTCCAGGTTTTTATTCATCTTTGATTCTCCTTTTCTAATTCATTTCTAATATTTTGTTGCTCTTTGAGGCATTTCACCCTTTTCATTTCTTTTTTCACAAGTTTTTTCTGCTTGCCTCTGTTAACTGGATACTCGGAATTTCTCTCAGCTGTTATGGTGTAATTGCACATATGGTCCCGTTCTTTAATTACTAATAAACTACAGTTATCGTCTAAGTGTGGATGTTTGTGTCCTACCTTTTGCCTGGGCTGGAGACGCTCTTGAACTTCACACTTCAGTAGATGCTCATTTCTGTCAGTGGATCTTACATCACTGACAGTCCTGTCTTGGAAGCTAAGCCAGGGTTTCATTTTGTCCTTCTGCAATCTCACCTTAAATCTGTGATGTTTTCTCGTTGATTTTACCAGTGTCTGTTAAAAAACACAATGTTTAGTAGTACTACGAAAGTGAATGTTTTAATAAAAGAGTAACATGATACATTATTATAAGGAACTTGTTTCTTTTAATCGCTGTTCACACATGTCCCTAGTTTGTCCATTTAAACCGTCTGTAGTAGTCCAGGCTAAAGCCCAGCTGCTGGTGTGCTGTATGATGCTTTGACTGACAGCAAATCCAGCTGTTTTATAGACAATAGACCCTTTACTTCTATATACTACTAAATACCATGTCATCTTACACTCAGTGAAAGACATCAGCCCCCCAGTATGATGTCATTACGATGTCAGTGTGCCGCACACACAGGCTCACTTTACAGTCTTTCATTCCTTTCTCCTCATTAACTCATTTATCTCACTTTTATCACTCCTGATTAACACTCCACACTAACACACACCTGATGCGGACGAAATCACACTCTTCTATACTTTACAAAATACATTACTGAATGCATTTCTAATTATATTCTATTTTTACACAGTATTAAGTGTGGAAGTATGCAGTTTGGGATCCAAACAGTCAAAGTGAGTATACGTATATTAGCATTTCCATTTTCAGCCGCTACCCAGTAGTTTTTGCCTGGCAGAGTTTATTCTTAAATAGATAAAAGATAAAAGATGAATTAAAAACTAGCCAGTCAGAAATGTCTGGTAATATCACTCAAACAAAGCAAAGCGACAAAGGCCAACCACAAACAGGATATTTGTGGTTTGTCAGCGAAACAGCTTATCTTTTAAATCCACAAATAATACATAGATAAGGTTGTCTCAAAATATGCAAACAGAAAAAATATTGCAATAAACCAAGCTTTCACCCGAGGTCCGAGCAGTGGGAGATGTCGCTCCGACTGATGGGCTGCGGGACTGAACGCTAGAATTTACACTCCGCGGTGTGACGCAATGCCTACGTCACGTTCCAATTCCACTCGGGACCATTGTGACGTCATAGAACTATAGAACATAGAAAATTAAGCACTTTCCTTCCGTCACAGCCCAAACCTCCTCACGCACCGAGGGGTCGGTTCTTCTGTCTTCTGGTGGAAACGTGCAGGAAACTGAAAGCTGCTCCTGCAGCAGCGCTCTGATATGAAGAACAGGTTCTAGGAGGGATTCTGAAGAACGCAAGTGTGACGTGTTCTCCACAGACAGGGCTTTTCCCCAGCGCTCCGTGTTCACCGTGCGAGAAGGTCTGAGGAGTCGGCCCGAGAGCTCCAGAGTGGAGGGGGGGCGGGGGGTTCTGTGGGTTTTGTGGGTTCTGCCAGTGTTTTTGATTCTCGCATCTCATTTTACTTTCATATCCTGGTGGAAGTAGACCCCTGTTTAATAATCCACAAAAAAAAAAAAACTTTCAACAGTGATTTCGGACACAACCCATCCCTGTCAGCTGCGTCGTAAATCACACACACACACACACACACACACACACACACATATATATATATACATACACATATATACATACATATATATATATATATATATATATATATAAATACTTACAAAGCCTCGTGGCGTAACAAATTTCAAATTTAAAAGTTTCTTTCTTATTAATAATAATTTTTATTACGAATATTTTAATGTTATTAATATACATATATACACGATGATATATTTTTTCATAATTAATAATTTATAATAATTTTTTATAATAAGATCCTAAATTCATTAATGAAGCACACACAGGAGGGCTACTATTTCTCCATTTGCCACAATGGATATGAAATTTATCCATAAGAATGTCCAAAAATACTTTATAATGGTATAAGAAAAGTCTCAAATTGTGGAAAAGTATCTAAGTGATAACCAAAGAGAAACTACAAACTACAAACATCTGACAACAACAAAAAGTACAGGGTTTAACCTCAAATCTAAACCTTTTCTTAAAAAATTCTGCAACTGGATGAACCTTTTTAAAATTATTTCAACAGAAATTTTAAAGTGAGCTTTTTGAACCTTTGGTGGAATAGGCCATTCAGTAAACTTAGAATGAGCTTCATCCAACTGGCACAGTGCTCAAATCAAAATCTCATACATACACTCCTTTATTATAATAGGGAAACAAGACAGATTTCAAAGCAGCACCAATTATCTTATTGTTACATTTATTATCACATAAGTTATCACTTAATCAGTTTTCACTAGTTTTGGTAACGCTGGTTTAACATTAGAAAACTTTTTTTTACTGTCCATAGCAATCATTCTTGGATATTGACTTCCTATTTATTGGAATCGCTCTATTATTCCAAAGTGTTGATCCATGAGGAGAGAAATTATGGGTAAATACCAATTTCCAAAAACTAAGAACTTGTCTTTGGAAAATTGATAACTTAATAGGAATCTTATTTATCTCAAAATCACATTTCGAAAGAAACTCCAGACCACCTGTTTTCCTAAACAAGGACCTTGTTAACCTGTGAAACCAAACACTGCGTTGATCTGTGTCAAAATTTCTTTAATCCATTTAATCTTGAAAGTTCCTGTCATAGATTCACAACCTAGAGCCCTAGTACCACCCTGTTTATACTCCTTAAATAGCTGTGATTTATTAATATAATGGGTTTTATTTTTCCGTAAAAACTGACAGATGGAAAAGGCCATGTTGATGAGCTCGGTTGAAGTCCGACAGATTTCTTCTTTACTGAGCTTATTTTGCCCACCACACAGCTCCTTGACACTTTTATTTGAGACACAACACGTTAGTCATATTGCAACCACCGAAAGAGGAAAACAAAGCTCAATCTGGACCCCCATGCCGGCAATAACACAAAGGCATTGGTGTTTTTCTCACATAAAGTGTAGCAGCAGCCTTCGCTGCACAGTATATTTCAGTTAAGCCTAAAATCTTAAGATTAAAATTAAAAGGTTGTCTATTAGGAGATGGGCTAAGGAACATTTTAAACTGGGCATTGGTTGAAATTACCAAAATTAATGAGGAATCCTGCTCTGTGAAACAGCCCAAGGCTAAAAAAAAAAACTAGACAGACTAGATAAATACTAGATAATGCTAATGTAACCATTGGGTTTTACATCCAAACATTGTATCGAGTGCATGAGCTTATTATGTACAATAGTCTTATCCATTTTCTGGAGAGTTTTATTCTGACTTATACTATGTTTTATATTGTTCTTGTCTCTGTGTCTCTGTGTGTCTCTGCAGTCATAGCATGAGCAATTTCTTCCGCGATCAGTAAACTTTTCTGATTCTGATTTAAGGATGGAAAAAAGAGTTAGCTTTTGCTGCAGATTTAAGTTAAGTTCTATCTGAAATTTATGCATTTCTATGATTGCCAGTTTATCTGTTCTGTCAATTTTATATTTGGTGGAACAGAAATTGGTGTCCCCTCAGTGATGAAGGCCCTTCATGGCCAAGATGTCAGCCTGTCCTGTTTAAAGTCTATAAGAAAGCTGATTACACACTGAGCACTGTATACAGAATCAGAATCAGAAAACCTTACTGATCCCAGAGGAAACTGCTTATGCTATGACTGCACAGGCACAAAGACAAGAACAATATTAAATATAGTATAAAGTCAAAATAAAAGTCGCCAGAAAATACTCTGTACTAAGTACATTATGCTATTTACAAGAAGTACTGTGGTCAGTGAGAGAAGTGGATATAAATACTATAGATAAATAAATACAATTACTGCTGAAGTAATTTACTAGTTAATACAAACAGTGGTTTGGAGTTGTTCTCTGTACTGAGTCCGTTATTGCACATAATAGTGACATAAGAGTGATATTGCACATGGTAAGACTAAGGCACATAATAATGAAGATACTGTATGTAATGATAATGATTTAGCACACTATAGGAAATTGCAGCAGGATGTTGCACAGATTATTAGTTTGGCCCTCCAAACTAAAAGCATGTTTCTGACTGTTTTGCTGAATGATATATAATAATAATATGGGAATCTTCTTAGAGTTAATAACTTTTTGGTCACATTATGGTCAATCAGAACTCATTGCAAACATGTTTAAGGTTGTTCAGATAGGACCTTTCTGGACTGATTTGTAGCTTTTTCTCATTATGTTGGAACAGTCAAAGCAGGAGGCATGAGAATAGTCCAAAAACACCAGTCTAGTCTGCTGGTGACTCAACATCCAACAGGAAAGAATATAGAAAAGGATAGAAAAGAGTTTGAGAGGTGAAAGTATTGATATCATGTTTATAAAGCTCAGGCTATTCTTCTAGACCATCATCATCCACTGCACTTTGATTTTCTCATTCTTCCTCTGTTACTCCCTGCCATATGTCCATAATGATGACAAGCCAATAATATTATTTTGTTCCTTTAGACTCATTAATATATCACATTTTTATCTTGCTATTTGAGGTTTTAAATAAAACTGAACTTGAATTTGAACCAAATCACAAAGGTTCAGAATGCTCCTCTTAGTGTCATACATTGCAGTGTTATACAAGATCATACAGACTTCTTTCCTTTTTAATTCAAAAGTCCCCCCTCTTTCACATAACAGATCACTGTGCAGGGCTCCATATCACTGGTCCAGGTGTAGTTGTTCCACACAAACAGGCACATTAAGCCACTCCCACTGAATAAGCAGATCACTGGAGAAAGGAAAGCAAACCCACTCTCTTCCTCTGCTTGGTCTGTTCCGTCTCTGTATGCAGTAAAATGACAGAAGCTCCTCTAAAAACTCTGGACTCTTTCAGCTGCCCAGTCTGTCTGGATCTACTGAAGGATCCCGTGGCTATTCCCTGTGGACACAGTTTCTGTCTGGACTGTATTAAGGACTCCTGGGATCAGGATGATCAGAGGGGGGT
>JBBPCZ010171760.1:0-16465 GCA_037974445.1 Brycinus macrolepidotus
GTAGAGTTCTGTCACTAAAACAAATTCCTCGTATGTGTAAACATACCTGGCAATAAAGCTTATTCTGATTCTGATTCACTCTTGCAGGAGAGAACCCCAAGCCGAACCCTGGTGGAAGGTAGATAAAGGTTAAGTAGCACTATATTGGAACATGTCGGTGACCACGCACCGTTGCTCTGTCATGGCAGCGTTTTAAACCCAAACTAAACATAAACACATGAACATATCAGGTGCCTAGCAACCCAGCTAATGTGCTCATTACTGAC
Source organism: Brycinus macrolepidotus (assembly GCA_037974445.1). Lineage (NCBI taxonomy): Eukaryota > Metazoa > Chordata > Actinopteri > Characiformes > Alestidae > Brycinus > Brycinus macrolepidotus. The sequence continues at coordinate 267 of JBBPCZ010171760.1, forward strand.
ACCTGGGTTGTAGACACCTGATGACATGCAGAACACAACACGTGAATCTATATACAAAAAAATCCCAGAGTGTGACTTTAACACGAAAGTCCTATAATTCAAACAAAGAGCGGAGTCTAGTGGCCGCAACCCACAGACCTGACAACTGAATTTTTTTTCCTCCAAGAGGACAAAGAGGACTTTGTTATATTTTCATTTAAACATTAAAATTACAAATCTCAAAGACTAGAAGACTTTACTATTCTTTGTGCATATCAGTTGAAGTCTTGTGTATCTGAATTTTATTATGATTCAAATATCCAGTCAAATTCATATGAAATAACTCAACACAGCTCATGCTAATTTCCTTCATTTGCCAGTACAAGAACGAGCTCTGTTGATTACACACAACCACACAAAACTTTTAATGAACTTTTGCTTTGTTAAAACGTTTACTCTTTACTTTGAATGTTTTAATGCCGATACTTTTTGACTTATATTTTTTGCCTAATACTTTTAAGACTGACATCTTTTTTGTTAAACACAGAAAGACTGGTAAGCACAGTGTCATGTCAGGCGTGCAAGATGGACACAACTGCGGGAAACAGTTTTAAATAGAACAAGCTTTAATGAACACAAGTAGAGAGAATGAGCTTCGCATAGCTCCAAACGAAACAAGCTTTAACACAAGGCTGGTGCTGGGGCTGTTCCCAAAGGACCTTCACTCCATTGGGAACTCAAACTAGACAGAGGGAGGTGTACTAGGCTGCTTCGCCGAATGACTAGATACTCTTAGGCACACTCGTAATGGAGGCCAGTAGAATCACTCCAGACTGTGTGGAGCTGCTTAGGGTGAGCGCCACTCACCTAGTCACGCCTGTAGAGACAAAGGAGGGAGACACAGAGAGAAGGCAGACAGTCACTGACACTTGTGTGTGTTTCCAGGAAGCCTCATTCTCGTGCTTCTCGAGCCGCTCTCCATCTGCCACTTGGAGTTCGGTAGATCGGAATATTGCTGGAAATGCGCAGGCATGGGTCCTTCTATCTGTCTCTAGGAGCACAGGCATTAGATAGAGTTTTAACAAAGATAACAAACTCGAGAAGTAATGCGATGGAAGAGTTTGGTGGAGAAGCTTGGTGACCATACTTCTTCTCTCTGGACCGGCTGGGCTTTTCTAGTGCATCACATAAAGGAGCTCGACTCAGACAACCAATCACGAGACAGAAACAATGAGCCTGTAACAAGCATTACTCACTCATTCACACAAGACAGGTGGACCCGTAATCAGGTGCCTAGCAACCCTGCTAACAAGTCAGTGAAGCTCAACGCTCCACACCTGGGTTGCCTAGGCACTGGACACACACACACACAATGGACTATGACATCACAAGAACGAGACACAGCTTGGGTATCCTAATACTCAGGTGACGGGGGCCACTGGGGGCATGACCAAGGCAGACCAGACGAGACACACAGTCTTGCAGAACTACAGGCATCTATTTCATTTTTCCTACACAGAATAATATAAAACTTTATAAACACAATTCAGCAAAGCAAGTTTATTTATAGAGCAAGCGTCATACACTGCAGTCAGTCAAACTGCTTTAGAAATGAGAAAATACAAAATACAAAGAAAATTCTACTTTAATATAAAAAGATCTGTCAGTCAAATTGCTTTAGAAATGAGAAAATACAAAATACAAATTAATTTAAAAAGATCTGAGATAATATAAATGGACATGATATGATAAACTCCAAAGAATGAAAAAAAAAGAGGAAATTAAACAATATTTAAAGTCTGAGATTATATAACAACTGAAAAAATCCAGTATTAGTGTGGATGTAGGTTTTCTTTCCGAGTCCAAGCACCTGATTCTGAATCAATTCATCTGAATCAATTCTCTCATCTTTCCGACTTTGGTCTAGTCAAAGTCCTGACCTTAATCCAATTGAGATGTTGTGGAAGGACCTGAAGTGAGCAGTTCATGTGAAGAAACCCACCAACATCCCAGAGCTGAAGCTGTTCTGTAAGGAGGAATGGACTAAAGCTGAATGGACTCCAAGCTGATGTGCAGGACTGATCAACAGTTGCCAGACAGGTTTAGTTGCATTTATTGCTGCAAAAGGGGGTCACACCAGATACTGAAATGAAAGGTTCACAAACTTTTGCCATTGGCAGATATGTAATATTGGATCTTTTTCCTCAATAAATAAATGACCAAGTAAAATATTTTTGCCTCATTTTTTTAACTGGGTTCTCTTTATCTACTTTGAGGACTTGTGTGAAAATCTGTTGATGTTTCAGGTCATATTTATGCAGAAATGTAGACAATTCTAAAGTGTTCACAAACTTTCAAGCACCACTGTAGATAGATAGATAGACAGATAGATAGATAGGTATTATAGGTATAATAAATGTGTAAATCTTAGAGGTACTCAGCGTGCTGGATATTAACTATGAAAACATCCAAAGCCCCATCTGAGAGGAAGTTTTCCAGCCCTATGCAGATACAGCAAAGGCTGCACAAGCCCAGCTACTGTGAGTAAGTAGAAACACACTATGAACCCATACCCTCTCAGCTGTTCAGACAAATAATCATACATGAATATGAAGATGACCACTGGGGTGTAAGTAAGAACCATGGACAGCAGGATGATCAGAATCACCCAGAAAGCCTTTTTCTTCATGCGGTTGGCCTCTGCATCTTTTACACTCCATTTCTCACCAGGCCCCGGCCGCCTCAAAGCCTTGAGCACCGCAACAGAGCAGAAAATCTTCACAGAAAACAAAGTCAAGTACTGTGGAAGCAGAACATAATACACGATTCTCTGAGACATTAATGGACAGCTTGCACAGATTCCCAGCACTAATAACCACATGACTGCTGAAAAGGCCACTCGGAACCTTAAAGGTTTGTACTTCAGGAAGACAACAGGATGGACCACAGCCACATAACGTTCCACACAGACACAGCACTGGAAGAAGGGCCGTCCGATGCAGAGTATTGTAGAAAATAGACCAACGGTATAAATTAAAGCATTTGTTCTATATGATAAAACAAAGAAACTAGTGGGTATGACATTGAAGCAACTAATGATTTCACACACAGAGAGGTTGAGCGCAAAGAACTCTGACACTACTCCACTTCCTGCACCAGTTATGATCAGCCACACAACATAGGAGTTGATGGGAAGACCCAAGATGAAGATTATTATGTTGATAGACAGGAAAGGATAATCAGATGCGATGTCCAGTGATGTTCCATTATTATTGGGTTGAAGGGAGAGCCACATCTGAAGGAAATAAATAAAGTTTAGCATTCATTGTACAGTTCCCTGAAGCAAATTCCCCTCTAATGTCGACAAATCAAACCTCTAGCACCACTGACAAACCAACCCCACTTCAGAGAAAACTAAACAATAGCACTGACGAATCAACACCACCCCAAGACGAATCAAAGCTACAGGCCTGCTGACAAACCAAGTCACCCCCAGACAAATGGAAAACCACTGTGAGGAACAGAGATGAATGGTCCCAGAAGAGGCCAGTCTGCCAAAATTCTCCAAGAGCTCAGCAATAACACATCTAAATATAAAAAGAATCCAGAAGACATTTAAAGGTAATATAAGCCTCACTAAAGTCTGTGTTCATGACTTCACCATTAGAAATACGCTTCGCAAAAATGTTACCCAAGGGAGACATAAATTCAAAATAATTATTTAACATAAATATTCCAATCTGGTGTTGTCTCAGAGATTTTAAAGGTTTTAAACATTGAATCACAATGAACATTTTGATCCTGCCAAACTACAATAACTTCAAATGTGTTTTTCAGAACTAACTCCCCCAGAAAAGGTCCAACATTCTACACATCACACTGTAGGTTCTGGTTTTATTTAAATGATTTAAGCATTGAAAAATAAAAGACTTGACTATAACTGGCATTGCACATATAAATATATATCATAAAAGGTAAATTGTTCAGACCTGGACGGAGCTTTGATCTTGTTCTGCTGGCAGTAAAGCAGGGCGTCACCAGGAGAGTGGAGGGTTCTTTCGTGTGGGTGGAATATTTGAATTTCTGGTGACGACATACTAATGAAAGAGAATATTACTTCAGTTCTCCTGGTCAACTGCCCCAAAACTGTTGTGCTGGTGTTTAGCAATGCTTTTTTAGCCTAATAATCTCTTGTGTTCTTATAAACACTTATTCTTTAATGTTTTAAAAGATTTCCGTCAGCTGGTACCAAATTATAGTCTCCATAAATAAAACTGTCATAAAAGTAAGACTTTACATTAGGGTACATTCATCCCAAATCATCCAAAATATCTGAAAAATTCTCCTGGAGTTTAAGAGATTTCTAAAGCTGTTGAAGGTCTTATAATTTAACTGCAGTTTTATGAACAGGAGTTAAAACAGTAAAGATTAAAAAATGATTATTTATTTAGGCAGATCTAAGTGGACCTAAGATGAATGTTCATAATTACACCCTTTAACTGCCTCTAATTGGCCCACATGTTAATCCGTTAATACTGTTTTATGAGAATTTCACGTCTGATTATTTTTAATGATACTTTTTTGAGAAATGTTTTTAGTTAAATCTAATCTATTGGCAGGCTTTGTAATTTCTGGTTAAAGTGAGTTTTGCTTCCAGCCAATGTATTTAGACGATTATGCTACTACCTGTAATTGTGCTTTGTAAAGTATTATTTTCTTAGTGTGATTGTAGAATCAATCATACTTTTGTTTTCTTAGGTTTTATTATTAGAGTGATTTTGGAAGCAATTACATTTTTGTCCTTCTTAAGGTTTATTTTATTATTTTTAATGTGATTTTGGAAGCAATCACACTATTGTTATTCTTAAGTTTTATTTGTGTGATTGCTTCAGCAATCTCACTACTGTTCTTCCTAAGTTTTCTTTTTATTACTATTCTTTTCCTGGCCATTGAAGGCACTTCTTTTCATCCGACTCCATATTTGGCAAAATTCCTAAATGCTAAAATGTTCATTGATATCCGGTGTCTTGTGCATGTATTCAGATTTTTGATCGGTTGATCGGTTGACCAGGACCAGGAGTACTGATCATTTAAATATTTGATTTCTGTGGTTGAGTCGCCTCTGTAATGTATGAGGAGAGAGAGCGGAGGGGTGAGTTCCTTTGACAGTGTATATGGGAGAGACAATCTTGGAGCGAGCATTGGCAGCTGCAAAGCAACAAACGCAGAGGAACAAGCCAGTCCTGCGGAGCTAAAGACACAGCAGATTCTTAAACAGACTTTAAGACACTAAAGCTCAGGTCACTTATGAAAAAAAGATGTGTCACTGTTGGTTGTGGTTTAATTAAAAATAATCAGCCCATGAACAAAGCTATGTGTGCTTTTTCCCTCCACATTTCGACCTACAGTGGTTTGCTCCAGCTGTTGTCAGCCATCCTTAACCATAAATGACTTGGTAATAGCAAGTTAATGCCCCCTTCTGTGGGTAAGTGGTAACTGTGAATGAAACGAGTGAAAAGAGGCACCAAGTCTGCAATCGCTAGGGTTCCTTGCCTGATACGTGCACCGGTCAGGTGATCGCAACAAGCAAAAGGAAGTGATTACCAGAAGATTATATAAGTAGTCTTCTGGTAATCACTTCCTTTTGCTTGTTGCGATCACCTGACCTGTGCACGTATCAGGCAAGGGAAACAACAGTCCGTCTGGATGGATTCCCCCAGGACATCGTCTCAGATAGAGGGCCCCAGTTTGTGGCTCGATTCTGGAAGGCCTTTGACAACCAGACTTTCATCAGGATATCACCCCCAGGCGAATGATCAGGCGGAGCGGACCAACCAACAACTAGGGCGCTTCCTCCATTGCTTCGCGTCGGACCATCAGCGCTGTTATCTCCACGTTTCATCAGCCACTGGACTCAGCCCATTCGAGGTCTGTCATGGGTACCAACCATCCTTCTTCCAACACCAGGAGCCTGAAGTCGAGGTACCATCTGCCCAACAGTTGGTCCGCAGGGGCTGGCAGATCTGGGAGCAGCTTCGACGGTGATGTTGTTCCATGGCGCGCCAGCAAGTAGCTTCGATGGCCCGGTGCGCCATGGAACAACATCACCATCAGCACCGCCCAGAACGATTGTACCAGGTTGGTGACCGGGTTTGGCTTTCAACCCAACACCTTCACCTCTACACCGAGTCCAAGAAACTATCACCACGCTTCATCTGACCCTACAAGATCACCCATCGGATCAACCCGGTCACATACAGACTCCAGCTGCCTGCCTCTCTTGGGATCCACCCTGTCTCACACCTCCCAACTTAAACCTGTATTTTATTCCCCCATGCATTCCCCTGATCACCAGAAGACTATTTAAGGTGCGGCCAGACAGGTAAACAACGCTCAGTCATTGAATCAACAACTCTACACCATTCTATCGTCTCCAGCCAGAATTCTCCGGCACCGTGAGTATGCTGTGGGTTTTCTTACCTGTCTTTGTTTGCGAGTAGCGTTCTTAGAAGAAAAGGTGAGATTCACCTGCCCGTTCGTTAGACTCTGCGTTTGGGCTATCCATCTCGTGACAAGGGTTAACTTTCACGGTCGTTTCTGTTGTTCTGTCCCGTTGTCGCCAAACATTGCCCAAGTGTTCTCAAACTGGTTCGGCTGCTTTCAACTTCCCACGCTCTCCTCCCCCATCTAAGGGCAACTGCTGTTCAAAGCTCCAGCAGAGATTGTTGTTCCTGTTGTTGTGGACTAGAGACTCAAGCTACTCTTCCAATAAAATCTACCTCTACTGACTCTTAACTGTACCAACTGTCCATTAGCTGTAGATGGCCAATCTGTACAATAGTGATTAAGTTCGTACTCTTGTTAGTTTTCCCAATAGAGACTCTCTTTCTCTTTCTCTCAGGGTTGACCAGAGGAGGATGGGTTCCCCTTTTGAGTCTTGGTTCTCCTGAGGTTTCTTCCTCCGGCTCAGGGAGATTTTCCTCACCGCTGTCACCTTTGGCTTGCTCACTAGGGGCTCTGGACTATGTAAAGCTTTTTTGTGACAACATTCGTTGTAAAAAGTGCTATATAAATAACATTGAATTGAACTGAATTGATACCCTGCTGTGAGCAGATTTGTTTTGGCCATAAAACCAATGTTTGGGTGTATCCAAACACTTCAGTTAATCAATCCCGATGACCAACGGCCAAGTATCGATCATTTAAGAGTGTGATTTTTGTGGCTGAGTCACATCTGTAATGTATGGGGAGAGAGAGTACAAGGACGAGTCTCCTTTGCAGTGTATAAGGAAAGACAGAGTGTCTGAGTGGGCATTGTGAGGTAATTTCACTCTGCTGGGCCCAGGCAGAGAAAACGCTGCAGCACTTTACTTATTAATCTCTTTTGTGGCTATGCACATTATTCTCACCCATTTTTGGGCATGCACGTCAGAAAATATCCCTATATTTAGCTCTCAGTGCCTGTAATTTAATGAACGAAAAAACTGTATGTCACTGTTTTTGTGATTATTTATAAGGAAATGATCTGTTTGTGATAGAGTGGTTTGAAATGTTTCTGCTCTGTTGCGTTCGCTTCTTTGCTCCACCTGTTTTCAGCCATTCCTGACCATAAATAGCGATATCTTAATTCACATGGAATAACCCCCTTTTAGTAGCTCACTGGGTTTGTCCTGAAAATTAGAGACTTGCTGTCCTCAATTCAAATACATGTTTGGGCAGATTTTTTTTTTGACACAAACTTGTTTTGCTATAAAACCAATGTTTGGGTGTCTTTCTCTCTGTGCAAAAGTTTGGGTACATGCCACTTCTTGTACAGTGCTCAAAAATTGCTCATTTAATTGGTCATTAAAAATAAATGTGGAAAGGGTGAGAGAGAGTACATCAGTGATTTGAGGTGTCAGTACAGTTTGTAGATTAAAATCTGGCAAAAGGGCAAAAGTCTGGGTACTCTGCTCTTATAGTTTTGACTCTGGTCAAAACTATTGGCACCTCTCTTGTTGTGAAGTATTGGTACGCTTGTCTTTTTGACCAATGTTTTTTACATTAAACCTTGCCTGTGAAACCATAGTAACCATCTAGCAATACATTAGCAACCAATGAGAACATCATAGCAACCAACTAGCAGCACCACAGCAACCACTATAGTTACTATAGTAACCACCAAGCAACACCATAGCAACCACCTAGCAACAACTACAGTTACCATGCAATCACACTTTGCATTTTCTCATAGAAATGCAATCCAGTTATTATTATTCTTTTTAATATCTGGAATTTAGTTGTTGTAATATTGGCATGGCTCCAAAGGCAAAACATCTGTTGATGTCCAGTGTATTGCGCATGTATTCAAGTATCGATCGTTTTTTAATCAATAATTTTGCCATAGACTTTCATTCTATGGGGCAGCTGGTGGCCTAGTGGTTAGGGCATTCGCTCTGCGATCAGAAAGTCGTGGGTTCGAATCTCAAGACTGCTAGTGACACCTCTGAGGTTCCCTTGAGCAAGGTACCGTTCCCACACACTGTTCCCCGGCTGCTGTGTTCCTGGCTGCCCGCTGCTTCACTTGGTGAATGGGTTAAATGGGTTAAATGCAGAGAAAGAATTTCGTGCTGCTCACACTGTGTGCTGTGGTAGGTTCACGTATGACAGAATGGTCACTTTCATTCAACGAATGTTGGCCATTGTGACACCACCTCACGCTGGCAGAGAAAACGCTGAAGTGCAGAGAAATCAGCCACTAAACACATGCCGTTAGAAGAGGCAAACCCCATGACAGGAATGAATCGTATGTGGGCCGTGCAATCACCCTTAACATTTTCTTGTGGAAATGCAATCTAGTTTTCATTATTTTTATAGCCAAAAAAGGCGCTGCTTCTCGTCCAAAGTCGGGCAGAATTTTGGAATGCCAAACCAATGCCAAAATGTCTGTTAATATCCGGTGTATTGTACGTGTATTCAGTTTTTTGATCAGTTGATCAGGAGCCAAGTATTGATCATTTAAAACTGAGCCCCATGACCAAAATGAGTCAAAAGTGTGTTACTTTGAGAAAGTGAGTCGCTGTCATTTTTTGTAACTGTCACATCGGTTATTAATAAGGAAACAATCACTTTGCATTGGTTAGAGTGGTTTGAAATGAGTTTCTGCTTCATCACCTCGCTCCCTTTGCTCCACCCATTTTCAGCCACTTAATAAGTGCTTTTAATGTAGGTTGTTTTAATCTCTCTCACCTGGTATCCTGGTTAACAGGCTGTGCTGAGAAAATCAGCATTGCAGGTTCAAATCATTCTCTGAGTATGGTTTTTTTACACAAACTTTCTTTTAGTTAAAAAATCAAAACCAGCCTTTTAAGAGCTCCCCTTTTCAGGCATGCACATGGCACTGAAATATTTGTCACTGTTGTTGTGGTTTATAAAAATAGTCAAACCCTGAATGCTTGTTTTATGCCATGATACCACTCTCTCCATTTCCATGTGTGCCTCACCTGCCTCCTCCCCAACTCGTGCCACACCCTCCCCCTTCAACATGCACATGTCTGTTATGAAACGAAAGTCATGTCTTTGTTTGTTGTGGTTTATTAAAATTAATCAGTGCATAAACAATTGTTTTGGTGCTGATAGTTAGCCAAGCTGCTAGCCAGCTCAGTTAGCTGATTTGAGGCTATATCTTCACTTTTCTGAGAGAAAAAGGATTGTAAAGTGTAGTAGTGTGACAGGTTAATTTGCCAGCGGGTTTTGTGCTAAAAGGAGATTTTTCTCAGGTTCTCTGACCTATTTGTCTCCATGAACAACCATCCAGCCCCCTGTTTTCGTCCATGCACTGTGGGTGAAAAATATGTTTATTTTTAGGACTTTAAAAGACTTGAGTGCTTTAGTTTGAGAGTGAGAGCCAGTTTTGTTAGATGGCATACCTACTCCACCCCCCTTTGAAGATAGACTCCACTTCATTTCCAAAATGCCCCCATATTTAAGTGTTTAAGGTGTAAACAGGTTTAGAGTGGGTTTTTGTGTGAGACACTCTGCTCTGGAGAAATTCAATAAATAAGAATTTTTGACAGTGGTGGTCATTGGAACCAGACGTTCACCTCTAAAGGTTCCCTCACAGAAAGTTAAAAGTTAAAGTTGGAGGTGATAGAGTGTAACTGCTGCACATTAGTAACCACCTAGCAACACCACAGGAACCACCTAATAACAATTACTGTTACCATAGCAACCGCATAATTTCTTGTGGAAATGCGATCTAGTTAGATTTGAACTTTGCTCAAACATTATTGGAACAGAATACTTTTACGGCAAGAGGAAATATCTGACTGTCACATCTGCCTCCGCCACACCCTGAGCGGTCTGAGTTGCCGGTCTACTGATCTGACGTTTCCCTGACACGCCCCCCTCTCCACGTATAGGTTTGTTTTGGTTTGGTGCACTGCCTGGCAATGCACCTGTCTCGTGTCTGCCCTCGTGTTGTCCCTAATGATTACCTGCCTCAGTTTCCCCTTGTGTTTCCAGGTGTCTCATCTTACCCGTAAACTCAGTGATTATTGTTTGGTCCGTGTGACTGGTCTTCGTGTCTGTGTTTCCCCTTTATAACCTCCTGTCAATCCAGTAGTGCGATCTCCCTCATACATCACCCTCAAGACCCGTATGTTCTGTTCACCTACTGGCTATACGAACTGGGAAGGCTCTGCTTCCTCTTCGAGGAGTACAGTAGGAGCTGCCCTCTCAGTTCTAGTCTAGTAGGCTTTAATATTGCCCTCTTCGCGACCCTCACCAAGCGTGATCCTCATCCTGTGTCCTGAGCAAAGAGGGCTGCTTCTGCATTTCTGTTAAAAGACTTTTCTAGCTTTCAGTAAAGACACTGCTTGTCTCTCAAAGACTGTTTGAACCTTCGTTTGAATTAAAACCCGTTTGTATTCTGCACTCCTGCATTTGTGACCTCTTTCCTCGAGCTACAGAACATGACACTGACCTTTATATTTTCATTTACACATTAAAAATACTAACAAATTTCAAAGACCAGAAGACTTCACGATTCTTTGTGCTTATTGATTGAAGTCTTGAAGAACTGCATTGAACTGAAGAACTGAATTTTTCATTACTATTAAAATATCCAGGCAAATTCGTGTAATAGGGAACTCCACACAACTCATGCTAATTTACTTAATTTACCTGTGCGAGAAGATGTTCTGCCGATTAATCACACACCACCATGAAAACAAAACATTTAATGAACTTTTAATTTGTTAAAACATTTACTCTTTAGTTTTAGTATATTTAGTATAGTATTTAGAATATTTTTTGCTTAATAGTTTTAATTGAATAAGATTTTGACACTGTTTTGTAAAACACAGAAAGACTGTTAAGCACAATCTTGCAAAACTACAGGCATCTACTTCATTTTTCCTACACAGACTAATATAAAGCAAAATAAATAAACTTCAGCAAAGGATGTTTTTTTATAGGTTGATTTTCAAGAGAATGGAAATGAAACACATGATTAAAAAACATGATAAGCACAACAGAATTAAAAAGGTTATTCAATTAAAAAAGATTAAAAGTCTGAGATTAAATAACTGAAAAAATCCAGTGTTACAGTGGATGTGGGGTTTACAGTGATCATTCAAACTGGAGTGCAGCTGCTTTTGTTGCCTTCACTGTATGTTGTCCTGCTGTGTTGATGCTCTTGTTTTTTTCTTGCACTCTCTCTCTTGCTTTCTTTGCACTCTGTGTATTTTGTCCTACTTACTACTTATGTAGTCATCTGTTTTTGTTCTTTTATTGCACCATGATCCTGGAGTAACGTTGCTTCTTTTCACTTTGTACCATTTATGTGCCTGAAAGGACAATAAGCTTACCTGATTTCACTTGATATATATATATATATATATATATATATATATATGGAATATTAACAGTAAAAGTATTAAAAGCACTGGATTAGAGGAAGTTTTCCAGTCCTGTGTAGATACAACAAAGGCTGCACAAGCCCTGCTACTGTGAGTAAGTAAAAACACGCTGTGGAGCCATTCCGTGTCTGCTGTTCAGACAAATAATCATACATGAATATGAAGACGACCAATGGGGTGTAAGTAAGAACCATGGATAGCAGGATGATCAGAATCACCCAGAAAGCCTTTATCTTCATGCGGTTGGCCTCTGCGTCTTTTACACTCCATTTCTCACCAGGCCCCGGCCGCCTCAAAGCCTTGAGCACCGCAACAGAGCAGAAAGCCTTTACAGAAAACAAAGTGAAGTATTGTGGAAGCAGAACATAATACATGATTCTCCGAGACATTAATAGACAGCTTGCACAGATTCCCAGCACTGTTAACCACAGGACTGCTGAAAAGGCCACCCGGAACCTTAAAGGTTTGTACTTCAGGAAGACGACAGGATGGACCACGGCCACATAACGTTCCACACAGACAAAGCACTGGAAGTAGGGCCGTCCGATGCCGAGTATTGTTGAAAATAGACCAACAGTATAAATTAAACCACTTGTTCTATATGATAAAACGTAGAAACTAGTGGGTATGACATTGAAGCAAATAATGATTTCACACACAGAGAGGTTGAGAGTAAAAAGCTCTGACACTACTCCACTTCCTGCACCAGTTATGATCAGCCACACAACATAGGAGTTGATGGGAAGACCCAAGATGAAGATTATTATGTTGATAGAGAGGAAAGGATAATCAGGTGCGATGTCCAGTGATGTTCCATTATTACTGAATTGATGGGAGAACGAAGAGTTCATCATTGTCTCTCTGGTTGAGGTCACCGCATCTGAAGGAAATGAATAAAGTTTAGTATTCATTGTACAGTTCCCTGAATCAAATCCCCCTCCACCATCGACAAATCAAAACTATATCCCCAATGACAAACCAACCCCACAGCAATAACACATCCAAATATAAAAACGTCCCAGAAGATACTTAAAGTTAATGTAGGCCTCACTAAAGTCTCACTGTGTTCATGACCATTAGAAATAGGCTGCGCAAAAGGGAAGACATTAATTATAAAGAATTATTTAATATAAATTTTAAAATCTGGAGCTAAAAACATGTAAAATGATTTTTAAATCCATTAGAAGGGCATAAGATCAGAGCAAACTGGTTTTGTCTCAGAGATTTTAAAGGTTTTAAACAGTGAATTACAATGAACACTTTGATCCTGCCAAACTATAATAACTTGAAATGTGTTCAGAACTAACTCCCACAGAAAAGGTCCAAAATTCTACACGTCACACTGTGAGTCCTGATTTAATTGAAATGATTTAAGCATCTAAAAATAAAACACTGGACTATAACTGGCATTGAACATATAAATATGTGTCATAAAAGGTAAATTGTTCAGACCTGGACGGAGCTTTGATCTCGTTCTGCTGGCAGTAAAGCAGGGCATCACCAGTAGAGTGGAGGGTTCTTTTGGGTGGGGGGAATATTTGAATTTCTGGTGACAACATAGTAATTAAAGAGAATATTATTTTAGTTCTCCTGCTCAGCTGCCCCAAAACTGCTGTGCTGGTGTTTAGCAATGTTTTTTTAGTCTAATAATTTCTTGTGTTCTCACAAACACTTATTCTTGAACATTTGCAAAAACTGTACCAAATTATTGTCTCCATTACTAAAACTCTCATAATAATAAGATTTTACATTGGGGTCCGTTTATCCCAAATAATCCCAAATATCTGAAAAATACTCCTGCAGTTAAAGAGGTTTCTAAAGCTGTTGAAGGTCTTATAATTTAACTGCAGTTTTATGAACAGGAGCTAAAACAGTGAAGATCTTGGTGACTGTCACGCGGGATGCGTGAGAGTTGGCAACCCTGAGTTAGATGTTGATTGTTTGTGGTCTCTGATTGGTTCCTGTGTTTTCCTCGCGTCTCCTCTGTATTTAAGCCCAGCCGATCCGGCAGTCCCTCTTGCGTTCACTATCATTTTATACTTGTTTCTCCCTTCTCTGTCTCTGCGCTGGACTGGACTTCCCTGTGAGAACTCCTGTTCACCCACGGAAGGTTCATAGCTCTTCTCTGCCCCTTCAAGGGCTCCTTGCAACTGTTCTCATTGTGTCTCTCTTTCTCATTTGTGTCTCCCCAGTGAAAAGAACCGGTATCGCTCTCAGGCTCTGGACTCTACCCATATGGCTGCCGCACACCGCGGAGCTTTGTGTTTACTCGTGACTTCGGCTAAGGAGAAAAACCCACTTCCTAGTGTTCGATTAAGCGAAGGAGCCACTCCCAAGTGTCCTGTGCTGATTCCCCTACCTGTATCAGAGCCCAGCCAGAGAGAAAGACTGTTTGTTTGAGCTCTACTGAGCTGTTTTCATTTTATTGACTCGTATATTGGATTAAAGCTCTATGTGTTTTCCTCACTCCTGCATCTGTGTCCTTCCCTGAGACACATGACAGTGTGATTGTGGAATTAATCATACTTTTGTTTTCTTAGGTTTTTTATTAGTGATTTTGGAAGAAATTACACTTTTGCTCTTAAGGTTTTTATTTTAATAGGATTTTGGAAGTAATCACGCTATTGTTCTAAAATTGTGTGATTGCGTTAGCAATCTCACAAGAGTTTTTTTTCCTTACTATTGTCCTGGCCGAAAAAGGCATCGCTTTCCCTCTGACCCCATAGTTGGCAAAATTACTAAATGCTAAAACATTCATTGATATCTGGTGTCTTCTGCATGTATTGAGACTGTTGATCGAGTGACCAGGACCAGGAGTATTGATCATTTAAATATTTGATTTTTGTTGTCGTTTCCGTAATGTATGATTAGAGCGAGCGGAGGGTGAGTCGCTTTGACACTGTATGAGAGAAACAATCTTGGAGTGAGCATTGGCAGCTGCAGAGCAACAAATCAGTCGTGTGGAGCTAAAGACCTAGCAGATTCCTAAACAGACTTTGACACTAAAGCTCAGGCCACTTATAATAACCATAAATGACTTGGTAAGAGCAAGTTAATGCCCCCTTCTGTGGGTGAGTGGTAAAATATGGCACTGACAATGAAACGAGTGAAAAGAGGCACCGGGTCTGCAATTGCTAGGGTCCCTTGCCCAGGTGTGTTCAACTCCCCATGCACTCCTGTTGTTGTGGACCAGAGACTCAAGCTACTCTTCCTACAAAATCTGCCTCTACTGACTCTTAACTGTGCTAACTCTGTTAGCCATAGACGGCCAATCTGTCCAACAGTGATTAAGTTCGTACTCTTGTTGGTTATCTCCATAGAGACTCTTTCTCTTTCTCTCAGGGTCGACCAGAGGAGGATGGGTTCCCCATTTGAGTTTTGGTTCCTTCCGAGGTTTCTTCCTCCAGTTTAGGGAGTTTTTTCTCGCCTCTAAATAGTTTTAATTAAGTTTTGACACTCTTTTGTTAAACATAGAAAGACTGTTATGCACAATCTTACAGAACTACGGGCATCTATTTCATTTTTCCAACACAGAATGACATAAAACAATATAAACACAGTTAAGCACAGCAAGTTTATTTATGCAGCGGTTTTCAAGGGAATAGAAATGAAAAACATGATAAAAAATGATAAACACAACAGAAATTAAAAAAGTATTACATTAAGCAAGATTAAAAGTTTGAGATTCAATAACAACTGAAGAAATCCAGTGTGAGTGTGGATGTGGGTTTTTTCCCAAGTCCAATCACCTGATTCTCTTTGCATAATCAATTAATTTTATGTTTCAGAACAATTGTTGTCACAGTTTAACCACACAAGATAAATGTGGGTTATACATCATTTCTGAACCCATTTTAATGTGAAAACATGTCAAAAGCTAGTTTGCAAGAACCAGCCATTAATAAATAAATCCATCAATCCAATCAAACCATGACTGCATTATATCACCTGTATTTTTGCATTTCTGCACACTTAACGACTCCCCTGCTAGAGTACATCATCTGTCATAAAACAGTGATCATTGAAACTGGACTGCAGCTGCTATTGTGTACTGCACTGTATGTTTTCCTGTTGTACTGATGCTTTTGCGTTCTTCTTGCACTCTCTCTCTTGCTCTCTTTGCACTCTGTGTATTTTGTCCTGCTTACTACTTACATAGTCTTCTTTATTTGTTCTTGTATTGCACCATGATCCTAGAGTAATGTTGCTTCTTTTCACTTTCTCTCTCTCTCTCTCTCTCTCTCTATCTACACTCAACAAAAATATAAACGCAACACTTTTGTTTTTGCTCCCATTTTTCATGAGATGGACTTAAAGATC
>JBBPCZ010171814.1:0-16462 GCA_037974445.1 Brycinus macrolepidotus
TGTGTGTGTGTGTGTGTGTGTGTGTGTGTGTGTGTGTGTGTGTGTGTGTATATATATATATATATATATATGTATATATATAAAATGTGTATACATGGATGTATGTCCTTCTCTTTTGGTTTTTATATGGTCTTAAAAACTACTATAGGCCCAAACCTGTCCCAAGATCTGTTTTTTGTTCAACATTGGGCCAGAATTTAAAAAAAAAAAAAAAAACATTTGTAGATGTTTTGTCTTTATTTGGGGGAGTGAAAAAAAAATCCTGTTTTTCTTTTTTTTTTTTCTTTCTCTCTCAGTTATCAGGCTGATAACCTGGAGGTTTTATTTCTGTGCTGGCTCTCTGAGGTTTGTTCCAATAGCTAAAGTGTGTGATGGGGAGGTTGACTGTGATGACGGAGAAGATGAGCTCATATGTGTGTCCAACCTGACCACCAACACCACCCACCCAGGTAAACACACCTAAGCTAACAAACCTGAACAGCACACACCTGGGCGTGCACATATAAACCTAAGACATTCATTCAGGCTTTTATACCCGTATTTTGTGTGTGTGCGTGCGTGCGTAGTGAGATTGGTGGGCGAGAGTTTGATCTTGCAGGTTTTCAATAACGACAAAAAGTGGACAACTGTGTGTGCAGACAACTGGAGCAGCCCATACACTCGAGCAGCATGCCAGCAGCTGGGCTATACACAGTACGTACTCACAGCCATCTGAGAACCAGGCAGGCTGGTGGTCCAGATCCCAGACGAGGCCGTGGGGTACACTGACTTGGCTTTAGAATACAACACAAGCCTCTTCTCTCTTAATATGTCTACATTGTCAGTGCCAAGTCAGTGTACCCCACAGCATCACTGTCTGGTATGGAAACTGTAACATTTCAGACTGTAACACACTGCAGCGGATCGTGAGATCAGCTGAGAAAGTTATCGGTGTGCCCCTGCCCCCCGAAGAACATTTACCAAGCCTGCGGCTATAATAGAGCCAGTTACATTGCAAAAGACTGTTCCCACCCATTATACAGACTCTTTTCTCTTCTACCGTCTGGCAAACGGTATCGAAACTTCCATTCTGGTTCTGCAGGACTGTAACAGTCTCCTACAGAAGACGATATCTGTTTATCGTTTTTTTCTGTCGTAACTTGCACTCTGTTAATCGTTGCTATGTGTCGCACCGTGGCCCATGGAGAAACGTCTCATCACACTACGTACGTGTTCACAGCTACTGATGACAAAGTAACCTTGAACCCCTGATTAGACAGCTTTTCTGAACGCTACTTTCTGTCCTACCAGTCTTAAACGAGGCTCTCCGATTTGTTGATTTCTCGTACGTCCTCTTCCCTCGTAGGAGCCCACGGAGTCTGCGAGTGCCTGTGAAGAGTCTGAGCTCTGATGTTGGGGCCGCGTTCACCGCTGTCAGAACTGAAGCTCAGGAAGCGAGTGTGAACATCCAGAATCTGCTTTCTGTGATGTAAAACTAATGCACACAATCTTAACTGCACATTCAAAGTGTGGTGCTGCTTTTCTGACACTTTATCATGGTGTTCTTTCAGAGATCAGTGCGCCTCCGGCTCAGTAATATCACTGTCTTGCTCAGGTAAGTGAGTGTATGCCTCTTTTGGTATTTAAATTTGAAAATGCAAATAAAGTGTTTGTTTATTTACACTTGGGGCATCACTTTTTCTGGAAGGCTGTTTTGTCCCCACCGCTTTTTAAAGGACTGGTAAATTTCATTCCCACCGGTTTTGAAATGACCCCCAAACCCCACCCAATCCAACTACCTCCCAGCCCCCTTGGTTTAAAGTTGTTAAAATTAAAATAGTTAAGTTTAGAAATACATTTTTATTGCATTGTAACAAGTAATTCTTTCCACCTCTGGTGTAGACTGGCAATGGGTGTGGATACAGTAAAAGGGGTGTGTATGGGTGTGTATGGCTGTGTATGGGTGTGTGTGTGTGTGTGTGTGTGTGTCCAGACTGTGGGGAGGTGGTGGGTTTGAACCGTATAGTAGGGGGTGTGGCTACAGAAGAAGAGCTGTGGCCGTGGCAGGTCAGTGTGCAGTGGGATGGACACCATGTGTGTGGTGGAACGTTGATCTCCACACGATGGATCATCAGCGCTGCTCACTGCTTCACTGGGTAAATAAATTTTCCTGCTCGATGCATTTAAAAATTTCTTAACAAATCACCAGTCAGAGTGAGGAGATCTTATAGAAACCTTTACAGCGTCTGTCTGTCCATCACACTCTCTTGTTCTCCTTCTCAGACGGACACAGGAACTGAGCGCATGGCGTGTGGTTCTGGGCAGCACCTACCTGACATCATCTGGGGCTGTGTCCTTGGAAACCATTACTCTTCATGAAGACTACAACCCAGTACTGCATGACTACGACATCGCCTTGCTCCGACTGGCCTCGACCGCAAACCTTGGAGGTGCTCTGACCAGTACAATACAGTTTAATCAGACGAGCTCATTCTATTCCTTTATTTGTTTGTTGTTGATTACTTGATTTAAAGGTTTTGAGAAAATCAGAACAAATTGACAATTAGCTGGATGGCTCGGTCCCAAATGGCACACCTAAAGCCCTCCAGTCCTTATGAGTGTGTAATCACAAGGACGTCCCGTTAGTGTGGCCTTTCAAGAGGACTGCAAAATGTACTTGAACATTTCTTGAAGTAAGCAAAAAATATCAAGATATCTAGTGTACACTGTGGGGGAGGGCAATACTGATAACTGTAATTCTCTTTCCAACGCAATGATCTAAATATTTATACTTTTTTTATTTTGCATATTTCAAGAAAGTATAAAAATATTCTTTCTCAGATTTTTATACGCATTTCTATCTAATTTTTAATACTGTCTCGTTTTTAAAATGTTCATATTTTTTTGGCAGTGTAAAGACTGCAGGAAAAAAAAGTTTATTTCCAGAGTGTTTTCACCTATTTTTACTTTTAAAAAAATCAACACAAGGTGTAATTTGACTAATAGTGTTCAAAACTTGTGCACACAACTGTATGTGTGGTCTTGGAGGAGGACCGCAAGGCTTCAGGCGCCATCTGGGAGAGGGGCTTGGTCCTGTTCTGGACATGGAATTCCTTTGCAAGTGATAACACTTCTGTAAAAATGATCTAAAATATTCATTTTAATTTTTATTTTTTTTACTCACAGACTCCATTCACCCAGTCTGCCTGCCCCCTCATCAGCTGTCAATCAAAGCAGGGGAGGAGCTTGTAGTGACTGGGTGGGGTGTGCTGAAGGAGAATGGTGAGAATGGGTGGGGCAAAATAGAGGGGTAATTACAGTAACAGTTCACATGGCTTATTCACATGACGGTCATTTAGGTTATGTCGCACTCACATTGTGTCAAGCGTGGGGCTGGAGATGATCATCTACTTGTAGTTTTAGTAACGTGGCAAGTCAAAATGCTTCCTTGGGGAATTTCTTGCTGCTCTAACAGTCCTCACTGTGTGTGTGGGGATAAAATATACCTGCATCTTCTTCCAGGCAGGATTAGTGCAGCTCTGATTGTTTTAAACTTGTTAATTATTGTCCTAACTGTGAACTGGGGCATTTTTAGGCAAGGAGCTATTTTTTTATTGCCTAATTTATGAAGGTCAATACATTTTTGTCTTGTCTCATTTGTGTATTCTCTAATTATCTCCTCGTTAAATCCCTGTCTATTCACCACATAGCTTTTGCTTTCTAGTGAACTGACTGGAGAATGGAGATGAAACAGTTTCGTTGGTACATTTTATAATCCACAATTTTTGTAATGGAGAGTAATTTCTTCCAAGCAGCTTAAGGGAATTTGGCCTCTGTCACCTCATATTTTATACCTCAGTGACTTAAGAGTCCCTGGACTCTACAAGGACTCAACAGTTTTACACAAAAGTTTGGGAACCCATGACTTATTTTATTTACTTAGTGAAAATAAGTGCAGTTTTTAATTCACTTATACTCCACTTGTGAGTTCAGGAACCATCCATCACTACTTGTTTCACTGAGGTATAAATACGAGGTGACAGAACAATTTTTCTATGCAAAACTTTTGCACAGAACTGTAAATGGGAACAATGATCACATTGAAATTATCAGTAGAATTTGTGGGCCTGCTAATAAGTAACATGTGGTTTTGGTAAAATATATGTAAATTTGTCAATTCAAGGTTAGATTTTTATTCTTCTACTTTGAGCCGATTACTGAGATTCTTTTTTTTTTTTACCCATCTTTCCCAGGGTTCCAATAATTATGGACATGACTGTAGCTTTTAATCTACTTAACCTGATGGATATCAAATCATATACATACACAGACCTGCTGTTATGGCCTCCTTTGTCTCCTTCTTTAACTGTACCCCTTTCACCCCCCCACCCAGGTCATCTGTCCTCTGTGCTAGAGAAAGCCACAGTACCTTTGATTGACGGGTCTGTATGTGCAAATACATCCGTCTACGGCTCCGCCATAACTCCCAGAATGCTGTGCGCTGGTTATCTACAGGGTGGAGTAGATTCTTGCCAGGTAATAGCAGTCTATTCTTTTATATGTCCTGCTATAACCAGGATTTAAGAGCTGATTTTAGTTCCTCCATGGTATATTTAGAAAAATGTCCTCAGCTCTTTGGGTGGATTGTGAAAAGATACCCTGTTACTTAATTTGAACACTTATTTTAGATTATCCAAAGAGTGCCCCTTTGTCTTTATGCAGTTTTACACACTCCTGGCATCATACCCATCACTTAATGTGGCACCACTTTGGATGCTTTTTTAACAGGACTGAGATGGCATTAGCTGCTGAATATGTTTACTTTCCTTTTTGCGAATTCATACATAGGCATAGTGTACTGTATTTGTCTTGGAAACAAATTTCAGGCATTTGAGCATTTAGATTAAAATGTCTATGATTTACATACATTTCAACCAGGACCATCCAAACCTTTCATATTCTACTGTCCTTCTGAGCTGTACTTATTTTACAATGCCTGTGTGTTCATTTAAGATGGATTTTTCAGTTTTTCAGTCTGAGGTGATCATCCCATCCTCTATGAATTATGAATGTGTTCAGCAAGCTGGGACATATACATATTTCTTGTTGGCTTTTTTCTGAAAGGGGGACAGCGGGGGTCCGCTGGTGTACCTGACATCTCGTTGGCAGTTGGTGGGCGTGGTGAGCTGGGGGGCAGGCTGTGCCCATAAAGGAAAACCTGGAGTTTACACCGACATCCGACAACTACTCAACTGGATTTATGTTGTCATGGAGGTGAGTGTTTAAGTGTGCACGAATGGTAGTGTGAATAAAGGTAGATTTTAATAGTAAGGCTAAAATCAAGGCCTGGTTTAGCAAGCTATTATGGCACAACCTTAAACCAGGAGTGCCCACCTGCTGATTTGAGAGGAACTACAGTATTGTACATCTCCCCCAAAAGCACACTCACTAAACCTGGCCATTAACAGGTGAGCTGAACCATGTGTATTTTAGCAGAGAAATCACCAAACTGGGCTGGACACTGGCCCTCCAGGACTGGATCTGGGCCCCCCTGGCTTTAATGCTAGCTGGGATAGAGGTCAAATTTGCAGTGTTTCCCCCACCATTAAATCAGCCAGCAGGCCATCTATCTATTTTTACATGTAAAAGTACATTATATTCAGATCCCATATTAGATTTTTGCACAAATCTAATCAAGGATCTAACTATGTGACTAGTGTTAACTAGTGTCTAATCAGTGTAGACTTTAATCACATACATTCTTGATGTTTAACTAGGATGTTCTTCTGTAAACTACAATATTAGGAGTGGGTTTTTTTTTTGTTTTGTTTTTTTTAGAAATACAAGGTGGTTCTCCTGAAAAGGGGTTTACAGACTACGACAATCACCTTCTTATGGCATTCTTCAAGAGCTAAAAATTAAAAGCAGATCTCTGTTGAGCTTCTGAAAACATATTTTGTCTTTTTTGCAGTTTGCTTTACTTTATAGTAGTAGGACACTTCTAGCATGAACACAGCTGAAGTCACTGCATGTACATGAATATTCCAAAATGAATAAGACTGAGTTCTTTTCTAGCTGATTTGCACTGATCTCCTATTACACATGCTGAACCACCTTACTCTCCTTCCAGAAATACCCCTGAAAATGTCGACAGTCATCAACAACCAGCCGCCAGAGGGAGATGAATTTCCGAGATTTTTGCTGTGAAAGGAGACAAACTGAAGAGAGATCTTTTAGTAAAATTTAACCAAACAATCAAACACTAAGTGGAACCTTTTAGGCAGGGGGTGTCCAACTCTGGACCTGGAGGTCTGGTGTCCAGCACAGTTTGGTAGTTCCCCTCCTCAAACACACTCACTTAAAGTGGCCATTAACAGGTGAGTAGAACAAGGTATGTTTATGCAGGGAAATCACTAAACTGTGCTGGACACCAGCCCTCCAGGACTGGGTTGGGACACCCCTGTTACTATGCATTAGTTTATATGTTTAACTACATGCTATGCACAGATTTGCACTATTTTTTTTTCTTCTTTTTTTTTTCCAGGCACAGATTTTCCTTGATCTCACTGAAATTTGGGCTAAGTTTTTCTGGTGCTGGGGTCCCCCCTGGCCCCCCTGTTTTGCTCCCAAAACATATGATCCAACTAATCAGTTCAATACCCAGCTCTTCTTGAGCTGAAGTGGGTGTGTAAACACTAAAAAGTGCAGGACTTGTTCAGGAACCCCTGCTTTAGGATGTTGGTGTTTGTGTTTTTCTGCTGTTTTAATTTAGTAATGTTCTAGTGTTCTGTGTTTTTTAGTGTTTAGATCAATGTTGTGTACTTTCAGAGTAAAATGAAAAAGAACTGAAGCACTGTACATTTATCACTACCAGATTTGCATCTAAATCAAAATTTAAATAAAGAATTGAATGTCTATTTTTCCTGAAGTATTTTAAAAGGAAACATCCCAGCATCCATGATAAACTTTTATCTTTGCAAATCGGTGACTAAAGATGGAAAAGTGGAAGGAAAAAACTCAGAGTAATTTGGTATCCAAAACTTTATTCTATAGCCTTTTTACAGTAAATAACAAATGTAATTCACACGCATGATGGTACAGTTTCATAGCCAGAACAAGATGGCTGCACATTCACTTAAGGCGACAGGACAGGACCAACCATGTCTAGAGCAAAACGGACTACCTTTTCTTCTGCATTCATTTACACAGATGGGGTGGAGGCCAAGGTGGGGGCGGAGTCTGTAACCACACTAAAGGGTCCTTCACCTAAAGCTACTAACTTGGCTAATGAGTTAGCAAAAGTTAACTGTGCTTGACTGAAGCTTGGGGACAGGGGGAGAGGAGAGTTTTGGACTTGGGATTTCTCAACTGGAGGGAGTTTTAGAGTTTCGGTTTGTTGCCTGGGGTAGTTTTGGAATTTTGTCAATGGAGGAAGTTTGGGTTTCTCTGTTCCTCTCTCCACAGCTGTATGTTGCCACATCTTCACCCTTTTTTAATTTTTGAGATACAGGGCTACTCATAAAACATTCGAGGCTGTAGCCCTGAATGCCCAGGCCTAATGATGCCCTAGTTAGCTGGTGAAATTATTGCTAACCATACTTGTTTTCATGGAGGTGGACATGTTTTGCTACCTGACATGCCTGGGCATTCTTGGGCATAGACAGGCCCCCCACAGTCAACAAAACATTGGCCAACAAAAACTTTTCTGTTGATTATGATACCTGGGTAGGGAGAGGGGTGTTAAGATCTTGCCTAGAGCACCAGAATGGCCAGCAATGCCCCTCAGCCCACAAGTAGCTCACTTCGACTTCCAGTAACTCAAGCTGCATTATTTGTATGATGCCAGTTGGCCTCTACGATCTCTTGTTATTGGTTAGCAACGTTAACATACCTGGTGATGTATTTCTTTGAATATGTAAGAAGAGAACAGCCTTGCTGAGTTGCTCTCCGTAACAAACGCATTTCGAGCGGGAAAGCTGCTCTAATCTTTTGTTAGTTACTTCCTTTTACACACGCAATTCAACAATAAAATACAATCAAATCTAGGCAAACAACATGGTTACAAACACAATGCGAAAATAGTAGGCAGATCAAAAAACATTAGTGATGACCTCTACCTGACATTTATCTTCAGTCTAACTTAGATATGATACTTCAGGAACAGTGGTGTCATTGTGACGTAAAGCCATGATGCATTGCATAGTTCTGAACCAGAAGAAAGGTATCTAAACCAGCCCTTGAAGACTGTTCACTGGTCCACACTGTCAACCTGTTTCTTCCATCACATGCAATCCTTATGACTTGTGGTCTGAACCAGAAGATAAATGTGGACACCCTAAAAGTCCTCAGAGTAGAGACTGAAAACTTCCATTCTAGAAGCCAGGTTGTTGAGCCCTTGACTTCGTCCAATAGATCAGCCCATCAGCAGCTAGTTCGGTTCAAGTATGTTAATCCAAACACCAACTGGTTTCTTACAAAACTTCACCTACTAAATCACACACTTTTTTTATCAATACACACAGATAAAATCACGGGCCTACTTGGTCTTCCTGGAGGTATGTTGATCTACACTTTCTACAATGCATTTAATTAAAAGCCAGTGCTGTACGAGTCCTAGTGGGGTTTTATTGCTAACGTAATCACTGTAACATGATCTCATGCTGGAGGCCAGACCTGCTCACGTTTGGCAAGAATACCATCATGACAACTAGCCGGTTTTATGTTCTAAACTGAAAGTAATATGAGAGTAACTATAGAAACGTATAGATATTGTGCTGTAGAAATCCATGAGTGTCACCTTAGCTCAACCCCTAATTCTAACCCCAATCCCAACTAAGCTCTAATCTTAATGCTAACCCTAATTTTAACAAGCCTCAAGGAGAAATTCCATTGAGTTTCAGACTAGGACTCAGCAATGACAATGTTTGATTACCTTCTAATTCATCTTTCTTTTATGAATACAGTTAGGTCCATAAATACTTGGTCTTTGATGCAATTTTTGTAAGTTTCTCTTTGTATATCACCATTTGATGTTGGATTTGATATTAAGCAATCAAGATGTGACAGAAATATAGATTTTCAAGTTTAAAGGGTTTAACAAAAGTGTTGCATTAAACTTTCAGAAATTACAGCTGCTTTTCACAGAGTCCCTTCATTTCCAGAGGTTCAATAATAATTGGACATGTGACTGATGAGCAATTTCATGGTCAGGTGTGGCCCGTTCCCTTGTTATTCCATGACAAAGTACTAGATAAAAGGTCTGGAGTGGATTCAAAGCACTGAATTTGCATTTGGAAGCTGTTTACAGGAACTCAACACGAGGTCCAAAGAGGTGTCAATGCAAGTGAAGCAATCCATCATTAGATTGAAGAAAAAAAACCCCGAATAAACCTATTGGAGATAAAGCTAAAACTTTAGGTGTGCCCAAATCAACAGTTTGGTACATTCTTAAAAATAAGGAATGTACTGGCCTGGGAGACCCTGGAAGACAAAGTGCATGATTTCAGATTTTTTTCCTTGGTGAAGGTAAACCCCTTCACAACATCTAGCCAGGTAAGGAGCACTCTCGAGGAGGCAGATGTATCACTGTCAAAGTCACCAATCAAGAGACGCCTTCATGAATGTAAATACAGAGGGCTTTTACTTCTAGATGCAACCCACTGGCAAAGCTGGAGAACTGGAAGGCCAGATTAGACTTTGCAAGATAACATGTTAAAAAGCCCACCCAGTTCTGGAATAAGGTTCTTTGGACAGATGGGAAGAGAAAAGTATGGAGAAAGAAAGGGACAGCTCATGATCCAAAGCACTATATCATCAAACATGGTGGAGGCAGTGTTATGTTCTGGGAATTTATGGCTGCCAGTGGAACTGAGTTACTGGTGTTTACTGGTGATGTAACTGCTGACAGAAGTAACAGGATGAAAACTCTGCTAAGATTCAGCCAAATGCTGCAAAAATGATTGGAAGGCAAATGGATAAAGACCCAAAATATACTATGAAAGCAACCCAAGAATTTCTCAAGGGAAAAAAAAAGAGATATTCTTCAATGGACATGTCAGTCACCCCATCTTAACCCAATACAGCATGTTTTTCTGTTACTGAAGACAAAACTAAAGGTTCAGAAAGACCGACAAACAAGAAGCGACTGAAAGCGGCAGAAGGAAAGACCTGGCAAAGCAGTTCAGGGAGGAAACTGCATTTGGTGATGAAAGATTTCAGGTAGTCATTGACTGCAAATAAATTTCATCCAAGTATTAAAACAAGGCACATATTTTATATTACTATGTCCAATAACTTTTGAGCCTCTGAAAATGGAGGGAATCTGTGAAAAATGGCTGTAATTTCTGAAATCGTAACGCAATATATAACACCTCTTAAATTAAAGGTGAAAGTATATACATACATCTTGATTGCTTAATTTCAAATCAACTGTGGTGTATTACAGAGAGAAAATGAGAAAAAATGCGTCTATGTCCAAATACCTATAGACGTAACTGTACATTTCTTTTCTACTTCCCCCTCACCCCCAGTTGAACACTGCAAAACACTGCGGTGCTTAGCCTTGTTTCATCAAGGCCAAACTACTGCAGTGCTCTCTTAAAAGGGATCCCTGCCAAGGGCCTACAGAAACAGCAATAAGCAGAGACAGTCCTGTCACGATCTTGCTGAGAGCGCAAAAGGCAGGATCACATCAGCTTTCTGCCTCTGGTACCCATCAACCATTCCGGCTGTTAGAATGTACAATTGATTTTAAATTCCTGCCGCTGACAATATAATGAGGCCCCATTGTTCCGAAGAAAGCCTTCCATACTTGCCGACCATCACTGGCAGTCCAGCATCCAGCATCCTCCTTCAAGTGTCCAGGACCAACCCTAATTAAGAACTATTGCAATACTAAGAAAATATAATATAGTATATCTACAGTGCTATATAATGGTTCTATAGTAATCTATAATACAGGTGTAGCACACAATCAGAATTCCTCACCCAACTTAGGCGACAAGTCGTGAATGCCCAACTAAAGATGAGGTAATGGGCATTCCTATTGACGGAAAATACTTGAATTCCCAGGGAAACTGGGTGCAGATTCGTTTTGGTGCAATTGCATAACAAGGACCCACTTTGGCACTGACATCAAGTTCCTCTGGTCTCAGAAGTACTCGAAGTATTGCAGTTGACATACATTAATATTAGCCAAAATACACAACCGTTTTGGTATAAAAGAAGAAAAGTTCTAATTTAGTAATCCAGTACAATGTAGACTAAGCCAAAATTCTGAAGTAAAATCCACTTTTATTTAAGTTAGCACTTTTATTTACATTACAAATTCTATAGTAATGCAGAAGACCAGAGAGATGGGTCTTCTCATTTTAATTAATTGAATTAACGTAAGGTGAAAACAGAAATAATTGTACAGAAAAGGTCATGTATTTTGGCTACGCTGCATGGTCTTATTTTTCTGTTGGATGAATTGAATTGAATTAATTTTTTTGAGAAACTATTTACCTCTGTGCTTATTTCACTGCACCGTAAACAACTTTGCAACATTTTCACTTCAAAAAGTAAGACTTAAAATTTCAGCAAACTTAGTAAACTAGCAGAAGAATAAATAATAAAAAAAAACAAAAGGTTTCACACAACATTTGTTCACTGAACTCAAAAGTGTTACGTTTACCAGGGTTAAAGTTAAAATGTTGCAATTTTTACAATGTAGTATAAGATCTTTGATAACTATAAGCAGTCGATTAATTGATAAACCAGTTCATTTTACTGATTTAACATAAAAAAGAAAAAAGTCTGACTTGGCCTCGACCATGAACTGACATCAAACAGACAGTCAAAGAGAAGTTTGGAAATG
Source organism: Brycinus macrolepidotus (assembly GCA_037974445.1). Lineage (NCBI taxonomy): Eukaryota > Metazoa > Chordata > Actinopteri > Characiformes > Alestidae > Brycinus > Brycinus macrolepidotus. The sequence goes on from JBBPCZ010171814.1 coordinate 11,837, forward strand.
CTACAATCAAGTATCGTTGATCTACAGTATATTTTTATGTGTTTTTCATTCATACTGGGCGAAACCAGGGTGAGTTACAGCCACTCATTGGTTTGTTAGTAAGCCTGTATTGACATCATGCTTGTCTGGTTAAAGTGTGCTTATTGCCTGAATATTGCCTTTGCGTTTTGCTGAGTGTTGTCGGTGTCTGAGTATACATTCAATGAGCTGAGGATAAAATTCTCTTCACATTCTTGAAGCTGATGCCGCTGAATTTGAGATGTGTATAATTTTCCATTATTAAAAAAAAACACTTTGCCAGTTTTATAGTAAGCATTTCTGAAAACCTCGGTGGTTAGCATGCTACGATGCATCGCTTAATAGTTTAAAGCAGCATTTTCAGTGTTTCTGGGTGTTTTTATTTCTCTAGGGGAAACTAGTTTCTAGGGATTGTCGAGTATTCATTCATGAGCTTATGTCATTGATGTGTTCTTTTCCCATTTTTTTTTGCAGAGTTTTTGAATTGCATTCAGTTGTTTTGCATTTGCCACCACTAGGTGACGACAGAAGCTTTTACAGGCACCTGTGTTTCATCTCAAGCAAATCGAAAGAAATTCATTTCAATAAATGAGAAGTTTATGCTGAGCAGGACTCAAAATTTTCTGCCCCAGCACAAACACACACACGCACACACACACACACACTTTTTGAATGCTTTACAGTCACCAATAAGGTTTCAGTATCCTGACTGACACACCAACTAGGCCATATTTGCTGCGTTCACATTGCCAGGTTCTAATCTGCTAGTTTTTCTTTAGTGTGAAACAAATCTGGTGTTTTCAGAACTATGTGGACTCACAAATCTAATCCTCTCTAATCAGATCTGAACCACTTTCATAGGTGGTCCAAAATTGGGTATAAATCTGATTCCTGGCCATGTGACCTTAATGACCTAAATGGGAACTGCACGTAATTCATGTGTTTTTTCCAGCTACTTAGATGAACTGAATCAGACACATAGTGAGTAGAGAGCTTAAACAGTGCTGTATTCCCTATGCAGTCCACTGCACCGGTGGTGTCACATGAATAAACTACAGGCATCAGTGAACCTCAGACTAAGGCTGAAACCCTGGACTCACTGACTGAATCCATATTCAGACATATAAGACTTAGAGAGCTATTTGGGATTCAGCCTTAATTTGATGTTCGTGAGGCAGAGTGACGCTACTGTGCACAGTTGGATCGTTCCATCTCACGGGTGCATTCACACTAAAGACAGATGTGAGGCACTTACCCACACAACTGGAACCAATTATGTAAGAAAGTTCAGATCAGAGAAAAAAAAAAGGTTTGTAATGTGAACGTAGCCTTTGGCTCCCTTATGAAACATACAATACACCAATACACAACAGAAATCTTGAGTCCACCTCAGTTGAGCACACTAAAATGGTAAAACAGATTACATCACATTCATCCCTGCCTCAAGCATCATTTGAGTAAAATAAATAAAGATTTTTTTTTCTTATCCAAGAAAAACAGTCCAGTTGTGGTACTGGCCTATGCCTTTTTAAATGTAGGGAGATGCAAGTATGCAGTAATTATAAGCATATGTAAATATATGCATAAAATCAATAAGGCCCACCCCTCCCCTTCACATCTCTGCTTACAAATAGAACAAAAAAAGACCAAATGTATTTGATTAAAAGAGGAGTCAAGCCTATGTTTGGTTAGATATTGCTGCTCACATCAGTCCCTTCTTTGTCTCATCAGAAATAAATCTTAAATTTCATCTGGAGATTATTGAGTCTGACTTGTTTCTCCTTAAACCCCAGTTTAGGAGTAAGAAGGAGCTAAAGAAAAAAATCACCTTAAGACAGAAGATCTTCTGCTGTTCTCAATGGCTTCTCAGTTTCTTCTCTTTAACAACCTTATGGATCAAAACTGTCTGACTTTGGAATCAAGTACTTGAATTTGACAAGACAAATTTCAGAAGTTGAACAGACTGATTTGTAACCCACCCAATTTTCTTTTGGATCTTCTCTTTTATCTGAAGATCTGATGATCTGAGACGAATAAAGATCAGAGCAGTGAGAGAAAAGAAATGTCATTTTAGGGTCTTAAACTGGGATCAGAGATTAGAGGAAGGCTCTATCTCAGGAGCTGAATTTAAGAAGTGTGAGGAAGTGGTCAAAATCTTATACTGATGTTAAACTGAGCTCAGTTATGTTTAGAAGAAACAGGCTGGACAAAGAAGGGTCTTATTTTGAATTTTCTTTCCTCTGGGAGTTCATCTACAAGACCACCGGCGCAGTAAAATGGACGAAAAAACACTACCTGTATGGACTCATCATCCATAGCCATACTCAGATACTCTGGGATTTTTTTGTGGTGAAAGAAGCGTCTAACTGAACTGAAACGTCGGCTGTAACATGAGATTTGAGGTTCAAAAACTTGAGGTAGGCCAAGCTAGCTAATGTTACTTGCTAGCAAACTAGCAATTAGCCTTACTATTCAGGCTGTACTCACACTGGGCCCAGGTGCCTCGTACCGCACCCGAGCACGATTATGACCCCTCTCCACTCCCCCACTGACCTTCACTCACATTCCAGCTAATATTTCAGACCCAGGAGCGCTTATGTCATCACATCCCTCACTGCTTTTTCCTTTTAATCCAGTTCCCTGCCAGATTTACAGAGTGCATCTTCAGATACTGAAGTGTTTTCACCACCTCATCACAATTTTCAGTGGTTCTTTGGTCCACAGCCGTGTAGATAGTTGCCACAGAGCTCTTGTGTGTTGTGTCCAAGAGTTCCTGCATTCTTTCATCTGCACTCATTTCCAGCAAACACTGCACCTCTGCCGGAGACCAGACTCATCCCTTTGCCGTCATGTTAAATGGGACAAACTATTCTGGCGTGTTTATTAAATGCGCTCTCTCTGGTGATCCTAAGGATGTTTTACTGTGGTTTGGAAACAGCTCTATACAGGACATTAAGGGACTACAGAGAGTGATCAGGGCGGTGGAACGCCGCCCCAGATCAGCTCTAGCGGCTCTGCAGGACATTTATTATCAGGAGATGCAACTAGGATCATCAGAGACTCGTCTCACCCTGGAACCGTCTGTCTGACCTGACCTACTGAAGTCAGGCAAACACTTCAGGAGTTTTACAGCCAAAACAGAGACTCAGGAGGAGCTTCAGTCCTCAAAACATCAGACTCTTAACCAGGACACAACACACAACCGATTTTCTGTTCTATTACATTTTGCACACTGTACAGATCTTGCTCCAGTTTGTAATTTCTGTAATATTTGTTCAGTTGGAAAAAACATTTTTTTTCTGTATATTTTTATTGCCTTAGTTTAGCCTGCCCAAATTTCTCTTTAATTTATCTGATGACTTTATTGCACAGTATCATGGGTCGACTCATTTTACAACATGTTGTAACCACATGTTGTTACTACATGTTAACTATGAATGCGACAAATAATGAATCTTGAATCTTGAAACTTGAATTCGAGTTCCGTGCCCAGGCATGGTACTGAGCGATCACACTAATCAAACGAACTGGACTTTGGGGGTCAATCGTGCAGGCATGATATGTTGTGCCTAGTGTGAGTACACCCTAACACTGCCAGTGCTGACTACTGCTCAGAAGTCAGAAAGCTAATTGATGACACTCTTCAGTCGGATTAGCTTAAACTATGAGGTGATGTGTGGAATGTTAGCTAGTGTTAGCTATTGAGGTAGCTGAAGGTTTGAAAGCAGCTATGTAGATAAAATTCACTATATTTATCTATTTTTTTTTTGTGATTTATATATATTTTTAGCATACTCAGCATACTTTTGTCATACTTTTTTCACTTTTACCCAAGTGCAATCTGTCTGAAGGACATATGGCTCTTTATTACTATTTCTGCATTTATCCAAGTATCAGTTTACACCACTGAGTTAAATAATTTCCAAGCGGGGGGGGTGTTAACCTGCGGTCGCCCAATCCTTGAATCTGAGACCCCTAAAATAGACAGCACCCATAGCCAATCCTTGTTTAGTTCTACTGAAAACCAATAATCTGAGGTGCACTGGATGGTGCAGCCAATCCCAGATCGGTGTGGATGACCGACCAGTCAGCCGGTCACAGCTTGCCGCTGTTGTGACAGACACTGTTTTATCGTAGTGTTTGGAGGAAACTAATGCTACATAATTAAAGCGGATCAAAAGTAAATGTACATTCTGTAAACAGAGATGTGAGCAAACCGGACAGGCCCGACATGGTGGGTGATGAGTGTGCGTATGTGAGTCTCATGTCAGTCTCATGCTTTCTTTGGTGTGGATTTATGCGTGGTTTTGGAGCCCGACAGACCATTTTCCGTGTTGTCGATCCCTGAGGAGCTGACAAGGCACTCCTTACTGCAGGAGGGAGGGAGGGAGAGAAGGAGGAAGAGAGGGAGGTAGGGAGAGAGAGGGAGGTAGGGAGAGAGAGGGAGGGAGGGAGAGAGAGAGAAGGAGTGAGAGAGAGAGAGGGAGGGAGGGAGAGATAGAGAAGGAGGGAGGGAGAGAAGGAGGGAGGGAGGGAGAGAGAGAGAGAGAGGGAGGGAGAGAAGGAGGAAGAGAGGGAGGGAGGGAGAGAGAGATAGGGAAGGAGGGA
>JBBPCZ010171829.1:0-15000 GCA_037974445.1 Brycinus macrolepidotus
TCGGCGTTAAGTAAATCATGCGTTAACGCGATAATAACGCGTTAACTTTCCCAGCACTAATATATATATATATATATGTATGTATTTGTTTATGCCTGAGGAAATTGCTCATGTTATGACTGCATAGTCTTAAAATTTTATATATGATATATAAAATTATATAATAATGTAGATGTATATAAAATAAGACTTCTACTGTATATCATTATACATCATAGTTGTTGTGTTATGATGATATAATTATGCATTATGATAAAATATAATGATATACGATATTTGTAACATACATATATGAAGCTGTTAAATGTACAAATTGTGCTAACCACTAATCAAAGCACAATCGAAACAATTACAAGAATTAATTAATCAATAATCAATACAACAGACCTGTACAAACACAGTACTTAAACACCGCTGGTCCAAAAATCAGAATCAGAATCAGAAAACTTTGTTGATACCAGAAAAATATTGCTTTTGTTACGACTGCTCAGACACACAGAGACAAACAAAACGAGAAAAACATAAAAGCGAAAGTTTAAATAAAAGGAAAAGAGTAAAAAAAAAAAAAAAAAACACTCTGAAAAATACTCTATATGAAATACAACATGCTATATACACAAATGCTGGGGTATTAATACTATAGATAAGTAACTTACAGTTAAGTGAATTAGTAACAGTTTAGTACAGTTAAGTTAACAGTAACACAAATAGTGGTTTGGAGCTGTTCTCCATACTGAGTATGTTGTTGCATGCAATTAGGATCAGTAGTAGATGAGTAATATCGACGTAAGTAGTGATATTGCACTTGGTGCAAGACTATATGATAATGATAATTATAATAATAAGATATTGCACATAACGAAATGATGTAGCATCCAATACAAAAACTGCACATGATGTTGCACATGGTAAATAGTCATTGTGTTATAATGTAGATTTATTAGTAAATGTATTCATGTATTGTACTGTTTCCTGCTTTCTTATAGGAATCTCAAAGTGTTTTACAGAAAAAGTGCATGAATGAAAAGAGCAGAAAATGAAAGAGCAAAGAAAAAGAAAAGAGGAACTGCTGTGAAAGCTGATGTGAATTAAACACAATTTCTGAAATGTTGTTTTATTAGAGCACTTCTGGATGTAATCACTGCACTCAGAATCAGGTTAAACTGTGACTGAATCAAACTGCTGTTTTCAGTGTGACTAATTACATTTTCTTACCCTGCTGAAACAAACAAACAAACAAAAACAAGGTAGAAGCCATAAAAAGCTGGTGGTTTTCAGTGCTGTCTAATGGTTTGTATTGGTGTTTTGTGCGCTTCCTGATTGGGTAATTTCACAATGTAAAGGATCCCAATGGTTTAAGCGGTTCTGTTGCTGATCCTAAACAGTTTTGATGTATTTTTAATGGGATCTAAAGGGAGGCCACAGGAAACTGGAGGCCTCTAATGGTAAACATTGAACCGGTTCCCATTAGGCAGCAGTACCATCTGATTTTGAGCCTAATGGTTCTGATAAGATTGTTTTCAGCAGGGATGGAGGCCACCTAAGCAACATTAAGAGGGATCTGTACTTTCCTGAGTGCTTATGAATGATAACACTTTTACTTCAAATTGAGTGTCTACTCAAGGAATCTACTTCTTCATTACTCGCATTTTCACTTCCATTCACTTACACACACACACAGAATGCAAATCACATTCCTACGAAAAAACAAATGATTTGCTCGACAACACAGGGTGACAGAAGTTTGAAACATATACCCATCCATGCTTCAAAATATGGCCTTAAAATGAGATCAGTGAAGCTGTTAAATGTAGAAATCAGGCTAATCACTAACCAAAGCACCAGTTAAATAATCACAGCAATGACTGTATCAATAATTAATTCAGAATTACTAAAAGCAACTTAAAACAGACCTGTAAGAATACAGTTCTTGAGCACCACTAGGCTAAAAACAGAATCAGAATCAGAATCAGAAAACTTCATTGATCCTGGAGGAAATTGCTTATGCCCCGACTGCACAGTCACACCGAGACACAGAGACAAGAATAATATAAAATATAACACAAAGTCAAAAATAAAACTCTCCAGAAAACACTCTGTACTATTGTTATAAGCTTATTGTCATATACAGATAACAATGGAACATCATTACCATGAAGAAATAATGAAATTCTTGGACTCAGAAGCCCCCTCAAATTTTCACAGTGTGTAAAGTGTCCATTTGTCATATGTGAACACACCGCAGTGTGAACAGTATGAAATTCTTTCACTGCATTTAACCCATTCACCAAGTGAAGCAACGGGCAGCCAGGAACACAGTGCCCAGGTGTGTGGGGGCGGAACCTTGCTCAAGGGCACCTCGGTGGTGCCACTCGCAGTCCTGGGATTCAAACCCACAGCTTTCTGATCACAGGGGCAGATGCCTAACCACTGGGCCACCAGCTGGCCCTAAGCATGTACGTAAGTAAGTAAATAAATAAATACCTAACACAAGTAGAGTAAAATAAAAGCAGCAAAACAGTAATTTTGTGGCAAAATTAAGGTGTATAGTAGGTAGTGTTTTACAGTAAACACTGTCTAAGTAATCGCAGGGTCAGGGCTCTGTGCGGGCAAGTCAAGTTCTTCCCCACCAAACTCCATGTCCAGCCGTGTCTTTATGGAGCTTGCTTTGTGCGCTGAGGCACAGTCATGCTGGAATAGAAAAGGTTCTTCCCCAAACTGGGTCCACAAAGTTGGAAGCATGGTGTTGTCCAAAATATCTTGGTACGCTGAAGCATTAAGATTAAGCCCTTCACTGGAAGTAAGGGGCCACCTGAATTCAATAATGAAGAGGTGTGTCCCAATACTTTTGTCCATATATTGTATTACAGTTCATTTAACATGCAAAAAATTATAGGGGTAAAGGAGGGTGGGGAGCAACACTCCTGTCACGCACACACACTTGCGTGTGTGCACACACGTCTTCAAGAAGGATTCAGAAGCTCGACTCTTCATGAACATGTGAATCAGTTGAGCCGGTTGATCTCAGAGTCGGTTCAGAAGAACTGAGTCGTTCTGCAGCGAGAACACTTCAGAGATGGCGGAGGGGGAACTGGACGTTGATTCTCTCATCTCCAGGCTCTTAGAGGGTGAGCTTCCTTCTCTCTCCTCGTTTCCCTGCTTTCACCTGCTCCACAGGCTTCTGTGTGACTCCAGGAGGACAGCAGGGCTGGTTCTCTCCTCTCTGTATGTGTGTGGTGTTTGTTTTATTGGAGAGGCCTCTGTTGTGGAGAACATGTCTGCCGAGCTCCACTTATGGAGCAAACGGGCACACCTTCCATGCACAGCCTCTCCACTGCTTTGTCCTGTCTTCTTCATGGCTTATATTCCAGGAGAAATGTCTAGGGAAATGTAAGCCTAAGTAGAACTTGTGTTTTCTCTGAGAACCTGGGGCTTCAGCAGCTGAGGTTCTCCTGGAGGGAGTGTTTTCTTTCTGGGGTTTTTAGCTCCCACTGCGTTCCCTTCGTCTGTGTTCTGAATTTCACCGACTAAACCAGCCCAGAGCAAAGCCCAAAGGGTGGAGTGGTGGACCGTCAGAATGTGGAGGAACTTCTCGATGGAGAAGCTGAAGTTGTCAGGTCGAGATCAGGAGCGTCAGTTTGAGGTGACGTGATGGAACTGGTGCTTTGTCTCTTTAGGTTTACCTTCATGGCTTCTTTATTACAGTCATATTCAAGGAGACATGTAAGATAGCCCATTATTATTATTTTTATTGTTATTATTATTATTATTATTATTATTATTATTATGCATGATAGTGGTGAGTTTGCCTGGAGGATTGGTACAGTCATATTCAAGGAGACATGTAGGATATTGTTATTATTGTTATTATTATGCATAATAGTGGTGAGTCTGTAAAGAGGACTGGTACAGTTATATTCAAGGAGACGTATGATATTATTATTATTATTATTGTTATTATATTATTATTATTATTGTGCATGAAAGTGTTGAGTTTGGCAAGAGCACTAACACAGTCCTATTCAAGGAGACATGTAGGATAGTATTATTATAATTATTATTATTATTATTAATAATAATAATTGTGCATGCTATTGGTTAGCTTGGCAGGAGGACTGGTAGCTGATATTTGAGTTCTGACCTTTGATATATGAGTGATGTTATTCTGAACCAGTCCCAGTCACCAGTGATCATTATTTAGTTATTATATTGTATTTATTATTTATTTGTTATTTTATTCAGTGAATATCATTGCTAAAGTGATTTAATTTCTGATGTAGTTACACAGTAACACCTCAGCATCCTAAACAGTAGCTTTGCTGGCATTGTGTTGGGATTTCCGTGAACCGCAGTCTGTCATTTGTAGTCATGCTGTCACACTAGCACAGTCACACTATCAGAAATACATACAGAGATTCAGTACTAATGTTCTGAGTGGATTCTGATTTGCAGTCTCACTGTTACTTTATTATGCTATAATCATATATGATTAATATAACATTTTATTTTATTATATTAATGGGAATGATATATTAATGTTCATAAAAACACAACACAATATTCATAACAATAACAATAATAACCATATTTTAAAAATATTTCTGTACCGTTTTGCGCCAATCATAGTAATGCTTATAGTAATAATGTGCTAATAACAGTGGCGTAACTAGTGCATTAATAGCCACTGTACATTTATGTAATAATAGAAAAGCAGAGACATGTATACGGCACACACACAGCTGAGAAGAACCAAACAAATAACTAATAGGCACTTTGATCATTTTATACATTATTGAAATTCGGTACGTTTCATTCATCCACTTTACGTAATAATAAACGTCATGACCTGACTTTCTCCATCACCTGTTCCTTCCTATTTTGCTTCGTAGAATGTGGATTATGCACTCTGATTTCTGATGTTGCTTATTGGTTAGCTAAAATAATGAAAAAAAAGTAATAGAAGAACAAAAAAAAGTAAATTAGCACAAATAATGTCAGAAATTACATCTTTTTCTTGCTCTGATAGCTTCTTTAAGCATTATTATACACGTTTTCAGCATGTTTTTCAGTTGTGAAAAGCTAATCTCCCATTAAACACACATTCTTCATTTTTTGTTTCTTTGTTTTTCAAAGATAGACATTTATCAGTGTCTAGACAGGTGTTTGTGTTGTCTAGGAGATAAAGAATGGGCTGAAACTGGTCACCTCTAGCACTCTCTTAGACTGTGTATATGTTTAAGGTTTATTACTATGGGACAATACAGGTGTCCTGTCTATCCAAATTGTACCAAATGATTTAATTGCAGATTCCCAGTCCTGTAACACAGTGCTCCTGCCACGCCTTGAAGTGCTGTTCTGAAGGTCCGTGCCGGGAGTGTGCGGGCTCTCCGAACCGGTCATTAAAGTTTAATAAGAGGTTATGGTGCTGAGTAAGGGCCTGAGCGGCAAACGCACACGTGACTTCATCGGCACGCGTCATCCCAGCACCAGAACGGCGTTCTCTCATGCATTACTCATCGGCATGGCAGGACAAGACGACATTTCTGAGAGACTGCTCATGCGTGGAACTGTGTTGTGACTGTTGCGTGTAGTGTGACTTCAGCTGTCTTAGTGCTGGTGGTGGTGTCATGATTTCAGTATCAAATGTTGAGTGTTTTAGTCAGTACTACAGTACAGTCAGTAATACAGCGCTCTAACTTTAAGTACTTTATTTAAATGAACCAACACTGGGTGTTGTTTTCGGCCTAAAGGCTGAAGACGTTGACTCGGACTGGCCTAATAAAATGTATAAAACGCACAGGAAACAAGTTTTATTCAATAACCTGTGTAAGCAAGTGAGGATTTCATTCCAAAATGCTGTATATCAATTTGATATAGTTTTAAATATAAAGATGGATGAAAAAATATAACACATTTTAATTCCTCTTTGTGTGTGTAAACTGGAATCCGTCCAACATATATCTTATTATTATATGCAGTAGTCTTACCCCATGAAATATCACTACTTAAGTCAATATTACCGATCTACTACTGATCTCCATTAGTGCGATAACAGACTCCTAACCACCATTTGTGTTACTAGTAATCCACTTAACTTGAAGTTATTTGTCTATAGTATTTGTGTATATAGCATAGTGTATTTCTGCAGATTTATTTAGACGTTGTAGTTTATATTGTTCTTGCCTCTGCGTCTCTGCGTCTCTGTGTCTCTGTGTGTCTGTTCAGTCGTAACCTAAGCAATTTCCTCCGGGATCAGTAAAGTTTTCTGATTCTGATACATCATGAAAAAGTTGAAAATTGATGAAACTTGTCATGAATTCTCCTAGAAGCAGTCTACATAAGCTATAAGCCGTTCTGCATTTCAGTTCATTTACTCCAAGTCAAAATTCGGGTATTGTGGCGAACCAAGCAGAGATCCTCACTTCCTAATGGATGCCAGTCCGCTTATGTCAGCTCGGGGAGGGTCAGTAGTTAAGAGCAGTCAACTGGAGAACGGGAAGTTTGGAAAGGCCTGTTATCTCCTTCCAAAAGAATTTATACCTATGTGGTTTCTTGCAACGAAGTACATTTATCAGTGACTGATTACGTAATGTGTTTGCGTGGGGGATTTTTTGGTAGGTCACAGAGCGCGAGGTGTGGAGAATGGATTACTGAATTTGTTTAGCAAACACTTCAAACTTCTGATTAGACTGTGAAGAGACTTTTGGTAGAGGTTCAACCAACACCTACACTGTGGGACGGCTCATTATGGACACAGCTTTTGAGAAAATGAACTGAAAAATCAATTATGTAATGGTGAAAGACTGGCCTGTATCATTTTGACCAAGAGTGATTTATATTTGTTGGGTTACATGAATACACACTTACCAAAACTCTGAAATGTGGAAGGATGATTGGTCAGGGGGCTTGTTTGCCAATTCTGACCCTCTGTGCTATCAGTATTATTAATACCAATATCATGGTAGTAATTACCAAGCAATATTCTGTACAGCCCTCCTATATCCCACACGAAATGACCTGCCGCAGTGTTTCAAACCTACAACCTCACCCAATTATTTCCCCAGTGGTCTGCAAAGGAAGGATGACCTTGCCCAGCCCGTCCCAGACTGTCCTTCCAAAACAAAATGAACACTAGTGAGTGCCTTTACCAGCATAAATTAGGCTTACATGTACACAGTGAAAGAAAACACGCACTGTTAACAGAGTTACTCAGTCAACGACTGCATCTTTTGTAATGTTCCAAACCAAGCTTTCCAAGCTTTATAAAAAAAAGCTGATTTAGAAGAACCCCTTTAGACACCCTAAAGAAAGAGATCTGTGAGTAGAACCTTTTTAAAGTTTGAAAAACTTCACATAATGTAAAAGCTGTACACCAATTTAAGGGTTCTTTAGATTATGTGGAGGTTTTTTAAACTTACAAAAGGTTCTTCAAACTCCCAGATTTAATTTTCAAGAAGGGATCTCTAAAGAACCTTCCACTGAAAGTTGTTGTTCTGTGGAACCCCTTTTGGTATGTGTTTTAATAGTGTAATATTACTTTTTCAATTCAGAAGCAACTGAAATGTAGGAAAAATGTCTGATTGGCTATACGAGTGACTGTGTCATAAACTTGCGATTCCATTACAACCTACTTAAGGATGTCATGGATTTCAGTGAAAAAATTCAATCAAAAACTTTTCCCTTCATTTTTGCATCGGTGCAAACTTTCTAAAAGTGTGCTCCAAATATTTTTTAATTAAGAATTTGTAAAGTTTGATCCGGCAGGTTATAGATGGCATCTTAAATGTTGAGCATAATGCTAATGGAATGACTAGCTTTTAATGAGTTGCATTATTTTATTAATGCAAATCCATGATCTGACCTGTGAGGCTCTTAATGGACAGATATCTGTTTTCTTGCTGATGTTCTCCTTGTGTTTGGAGCAAAGGTCATTGCGGTATTAGTCTTATGGCGTCCTCAACACTGGTCGCTTTGCAGCATTCTGCTGCTTTTGTGTTTGCAAACATTAACCCCACTTGGTCTGGGCTGATCGATTGTATTGAGCAGAAGCGACTCCGTGGGTGACCTTCAGTGCAGGAACATGCCTCAAGACAGCAACAGAACATGCAAACCTTTATTTTACCCACAGCCTTATTTGGGCAAGTCCCAGGGAAGCAGTGATCCATTGCAAAATACGGGTTAGCCTCAAAATAGCCAGGTCTGTTTTCCCTTTGAGTGGAAAAGGAGTCTGTTATGGCCATGATAGCTACAGTGTGTGCATGGTTGGAGACCATGCACACACAAGCACACACACACTGTAATAAATGAGCTACAGCTAAAGCTTTTCTTTGCAAGTAAAAGCATAAAGTGTCCCAGACTGAGAGTTATTGATATAAAAACAGTAGCGATTCTGAATTTTGCTCTCATTTGTGTCCATGTTTATAGGTAACTGTATGTCATACAGTGTCAGAAACCATATAAACAAGTCCTTTAGAGTGCAGATGTTCTATCAGATGCTCTTTTTGTTCAGGCTTGACGAAGGTAGTGGTGGTGTTCATTTTTACGACTGTGCCGAGCACACCCATCAAACCAGAAAAGGCACTTGGGCCAGTTTGCTTTCAGGCTGTAACATAAACAGCAGTGTCAGACTCTGCACTCAAAAGTGCCCTGCCTTGTTTGATTCCACATGTGGCTGCTTCACAGTCAAGAGGCTTAGCTTTGGCCTGGCCCAGGCCGTGCTTACGTAACCGAAGGAGCGAAGGGAGAGGGCGGGAGAGGAAAGAGAAAATAAAAGGAAGCTGGTGGAGATCAGGCTCTCAGGCCAGGCAAGAATGTTTTCAACTCCGAGGCCACCAGTCTGCCCAAAAGATTCTCCAAATGTTCACAGCGGCAATGTGCCTCTCTCTCTTGTTCTAAAGTGTTAGTTTGACAAGAAAACCACAATAAATTTAAAATATTAACCACAAATGTAGTCAATCAGTTTAGACATGTTTAGTGTCTGAGGTTTTCTTCTTAAGTGTTTTCTGGAGCTTTGAGAGTGATGAACAGTCCTGGGCAAAAAGTCTTGAGCCTCCCCTCGTTTCTTCATATGTTGCTTCCAAAGATCCAGACTTTCTTGTATTTTTAATGTAGTCTTGAGGAACAGTTATCCAGGCATCCTGAAGGATTTTCAAAGTTCTCTCATTTTCAGTCCAGTCCCTGAACCTGACCAGTGACCTGTTGGTTAAGCCACACAGTGATCTACATATGAATCATTCAAGCAGAACAAAGCACATCTAACTTAAGTCCTGAACCAGTGAAGAAACAGGAGCAGATGATTCCAGATGATCAGGCGGTGATCAGTATACTGGTGGTGCTTAATGCTGAGTGGTTGGAACTCCTTTATCTAGGCAGTTTATATCTTTAGGTACTTTGTAGCCTGTCACAGTAAAACATTTGCTCCCATTTCTTCAATTTAGTCTGTTTAGTATGACAAAGGTAAAACAGTTTAACAGGCATGCAGCAGCATTTTTGCACCAACAAGGTGATTCAAAGTGAATATAAAGAAATGAGGGGTGGCTCAAGACTTTTGCACGTTACTGTACCTACCAAGTAGTGGAAGTTTATACCCCAGTGATTCACATGGCTTAAATATCACACACCTGATCCTGGACCATAAGGACCTGAGGGGACTTGCATAAGGAATTCCTCTTTCTAAAATTGGTGCAAATGGACATGGATAGTACAGAATACAAGTAGTCAACAAATAGTAAGTAATACACATGAAAAGGAAATGCTGGAGTAAACTGATATCTACTAATTTATGATCATACAGCGCTATTTAACGCAGCTGTTTATACAACGCTATTTAATGCAGTTTTTCACTGGAAAATGCAGCTGAATGCAGGAAAACGAGATAGAAAGTGTATAAAAAGAGCTTCAGAGCATCGATCTAAAAGTGCCAAATCAATGGCACTGATTTTAGATGGTTAAGATGCATTTAAATCCATTGTGCTCAAATATAGCCTAAAATTTTCACCAAAATAAAATTCTCAGGCTGTTTTTTTGTACTATAATGGTCTGAAATAATTGATGTTGAATCAATGCACTGAATTATTTCCTAAAGAAAAATGGTTGAATAGAGGTCACAGATTTGCACTCTAAGGCATGATATGGAAATATGGGAATTGTGGTCTCCTGCCTATGGCTTTTTTTTGTCCTGTGCGTATCTACTGATGCCCACACATAAACAATACAAAAGGTGAACATAGGAGCTAAATTATGACTGGAGAAACATATAATATTTATTTCTGTGATTAAGTGATAATAATAAACATATTGCACTGTTTGAGTGAGTTTCCACTGACAGTGTCAGAGCAGTTGGAGCAGTAAATGGTCCAGGGTCACCGCCCTCCTCTCCCTCCCACCATATTTAGCCTCTGTTCATTGTTGCACACACAGAAGTGCGACTCATGGCTTTTCTGAGGGTCTGGGGGTGGTTGGGCGGCTGCCTGAGGCGCAGAGAGTTTTGCACGAACGCTTAGACTCTTAGCGTTTTAGTGGCTCAGTAAATAAACTGTGTTTTACACAAAGCTGAAAACGTGCCTGCTGGAACGTTGCTGTGCACAAACACCAGTCGCAGCGAGAATGGCATCAGATCATCCTTACAGAATATGGAAATGAAGCTGAAGACCCTCTGTTAGAACGACAGCCCACCAGCTTAGTTATGCTGCTAAACGGCAGAAACCATAGTTTGAAAATCAAGTTTACACAATGCACACTGTATGACACGCTGTTAACTGCAGGCTGCTACTGCTGAAGACAACAGTGCGTAATATAGGGTTAGAAACTGCATGAGCAAGTCTGTTAGAACAACTGAAAGCAAGTGTGTGATTATTTAGGCATGCACTGTGCATCATGCTGTTTGGTGGCCATACAATACAATGCCACCCTTCATTTCTTTATATTTTGCTTTGAATCACCTTGTTGGTGCAAAAATACTGTTTTACACCTGTCAAACTGTCTTATCTTTTGCGTGTTGAGTAGATTAAATGAAAGAAATGGGAACAAATGTTTTATTGTGACAGGCTGCGAAGTGCCTAAAGATACAAGGAGCTATTATAGAGGTGTTCCAACCACTCAGCATTCAGCGCCACAAGTGTTTAGCTTTGTTATTGTTGAATGATAAACAAAAAACATTCCTCTGAAACTGGTCAGGTTCAGGGACTGGACTGAAAATGAGAGACTTTGAAAGTCCTTCAGGAAGCCTGGAGAACTGTTCCTCAAGACCACATTAAAAATACAAGAAAGTCTGCCTGATTGGAAGCAAAATATGAAGAAATGAGGGGTGGATCAAGACTTTTGCAAAGTACTGTAAGCTACAGTGAACTTCTTGTTAGCTACATGAGCCTTGAAGCTCCAGGCACCAAACTAGGGCTACTGAGATACATTGACATCACTCTATGCCGAAGTTGGAAATACTTAGATTTGCATATTCATGGTCAGTCCCGATGTGCCATCACCACATAGAAAAAGGAGCTGTGAAACACTGAAGTTACGAAGCCCCCACCCATTCACACTGAAGTTACGAAGAGTGTTTCAGACCAGGCTGTTTTTTTTTGAGCCGCAGTACAGGGCAGCCAATCAGGACAAACATCACTTTCATCTATGTGTCTTAAAGGCACAATCTGTTTAATTCTAATGAAGAATTAAACAGATTGTAATTCAGTAATTCTACTGAGATGTTAAAAATAGGACAGATCTAAAGATGTGAATATGAATAATCAATCAGTGACAAACGTCATCAGAGGAAAAACTTTTAAGATACTGGAGCTTGAAATGATTAAGTGGCTAAAACTTCCCATGGCTACAGGGTAGTGTCATTGTGGCCCGTTACTGTCATTACGCCATCAGGCCAGGTTTTAACATGTTTTTGCATATAATGACGTCCTTGCTCCAAGCTATAATGAATTCATAATGAACTATATAATGTGAAATATATTGTAGAATTAATCTATAATTGTTAGCAGGAGTCCCTGGCAGGTCAGCTGTGCTTGGAGTTAGAGATAATTCGTGTTTAAATTTTGATTTTTGTTTTGCTGCATTGTTGCAAAGGGTGAACTGCGATGTGAACCGCGATGTGAACTGCGATGTGAACTGCGATGTGAATTCCTATGAGAATTTTAAACTCCTGACCACTTCTTCATCTCTGTTTTCCTCTTCTGCTCTCCATTTGATAGAAGTCACTTCTACCTCTCAAATGGCTGCAGGTCTCTCTCTCTCTCTCTCTCTCTCTCTGCCCCCGCTGTCTCTCTGTGTAAATGTCACCAGGCCCAGCTGTCTCTGTTAGTAATCGCCCCTGCTCCTCTAGTGACATCTCCTCTCCATCTGAGGGCCTGAGTGCACATGGACAGTTGTTTTTGGGACACATCCCTTTGTACAGTAAACATGTTCCATGTCCTCTTGTCATAGAGGACAAGAGTGGTGGGAGGAGAGCAGTGTGTGTCTCACAAAAGGACTTCACTGTGGTTTCATGCTTTACATTGAGCTTCCATGACTCTTTCAGATTGTGATTTCGATATAAAAACAATTCGTCTTTCCCTGCAGACCAGGGATGGGCATTTCAAGCAAAAAGTGTGAGGGCAGCCTGAGTTTGGTTCTTAAAAAACTCATTTTAGAGCCTTTAAAGGAAAAACCTGGACTGGTATCGGCATCAGAAAAGTAGGCGTTTTCTTTAGTAAAGGCTGATGTATTTAGTTCATTCTCTAATCTAATTCTTTCAGAATATACACCTAACAAATGTATTTTTGTGAGGTAAGAAGCTGTTGAACTCTGTCAAAAACTACTTTGATTAAAATGAAGCAGAATAACAGTTTGAGGATTTAGTCATTTTTGTAATTTCATCTTTTTTTTCAATAAATTTAGTGTATTATATATAAATAATGTATAATAATAATTTATAATAATAAATGATAAATCAGGCATAATCCCTTGTGAAAATATAGTGCCATATGTCAGTGTATTCCAGAATATAAATATTATATATCTTGTACGGGACCCTGTACACCATAGCTTTCTCTCTGTTCCTTTACAAGTCAATGAGGAACGCCTTGTGCAAATGTTCCCTGCCCTGAAACTCAGAATACAACATTTTTTTGAAGTAGCCATGTGATGTAACATCATTTAAACAGGGTGTAGCCTTTGGTAGGCCTGTGTGTCAACAATTTTCACAATATTTAGTGTAACGTTAAAATCATCCGGTTTTATCCGGCGGTGATTTATCAGTGGTGCCCTAAAACGTACTTTATTACTCAAACTGAATTTTAATTTAGTGAGGTCCTAACATGGTCTTGGAGCCCCCCCTCTACATTTAGTGTTTTCCCTGCTCGTACACACACCTCAGCCCTGGAAAGCCATGTTAATTAGTTGATTTGTTGGATCAGGTGGGTTGAGGGCATCTAAAACACTAAAATGTGCAGAGCTGGGAGGCCTCCAGGACCCTGGTTGGGAAAAGAAAGTGTAATTTTCTTCCCTTTTTTACATGCAATCAGTCTCTCAGGCGGCTGCCAGTAATGATTCACCTGTGTTTACTGAAACACAGACGGCATTCCAGCTCTCGGGAATGGCGAAATACAGACGCGTCAGTGTGAACGGCGGGCAGAGTCAGAGTGATCGAGTGTGTTTTTGCTCTCTGCGTCTCTTTATATCTTTAAATGTCATGGAAAATAAAACTGTTTTTTTTTTGCGGTGTACCTTAAGTGTTTCTCTTGCTCACTCACCTCCCCTCTGCTTCTCATTAAGCTTTCTGGACCCAAGTGTGTGTGTGTGTGTGTGTGTGTGTGTGTGTGTGTGTGTTTACATAAGTCAGTTGGTCCTAATGTTGTGTTTTAGCTCGTTGGAAGTCTCAGATTATAAAACAACAAGAACAGCTCAATCTTTTTCACCCCAAACACACACACACACACACGCAGTAATGCCTCCAGACCTGCCAATTGGCCTGTACAGCATGCAGTCATACACATAAAACTGTAACCTGTAGTTTGTTCCTCTTTCTGTGTGTGTGTATGTGTGTGTGTGCGTGTGTGTGTGTGTGTATGCTGCAATAAACATCTATCAATGCTTAATAGTCAGTCTTTCATTGCCTGTCCCTGTCGTGGTTATAAAGCCCCTTCATTCTTATTTGTACTGTCAGCTGATTGGCCTGTTGCCCGTTGCTTTTAGCCACTGGTCAGCGCTCCTTCTTTAGTTATTACTTATTAATCCAGGACTGATGAGACAGTGTGTTGTGATGGATATGTACCCCCCCTCCCCAAAAAGCATGTAAAAGTGCACAGGTGATATGGAAGTGTCAGTTCAGCGGCACCGGTTTCAGAGCGTCATTAAATAAAGCATGAGCTTTTTTCTGACCAAAATACGATTCTCTGACCTCTAGGGCTGCCACAATTGCTCTTTGAATGCTGCTACAACTGCACCAAAATGTCCCAGTTTAATAGTTCACAAGCCTTTGTCTTTTAAAGTGGCCCCTTATAGTCACGTGTGAACTCGCCACAGCACACAGTGTGAACAGTGTGAAATTCTTTCTCTGCATTTAACCCATTCACCAAGTGAAGCAGGGGGCTGCCACCAACGAG
The DNA here is from genome assembly GCA_037974445.1 of Brycinus macrolepidotus. Taxonomy (NCBI): domain Eukaryota; kingdom Metazoa; phylum Chordata; class Actinopteri; order Characiformes; family Alestidae; genus Brycinus; species Brycinus macrolepidotus. Next base: position 14,589 of record JBBPCZ010171829.1, read on the forward strand.
GGGCAGTGTGTGGGGAGCGTATCTTGTTCAAGGGTACCGCAGTGGTGCCACTAGCAGTTCTGTGATTCAAACCCACAACCTTTTGATCACAGGGGCAACTCGCTAAGTACCAGGCCACCAGCAGCTTTGTGCTAAACAGCCACTTGTCTTTTGATGGAGCACTTTGATTCATTTAATGTAGATGAATTTATGTTTTACTTTTACTTATTACTGATTTATCATTAAGAATTTAAAATGCCAGAAAGATGAAATATATTTTTTGTGTTACCCTATCCCTAACCCTACCCTTAACCCATAGAAAGTACTGCAGATGTGTCATGTGTTTGTTTAACTCACACAGTGTAAACTTAAAAAATTCATAATCTACAATTTAGTGTTTGAGATGTCAACAGAGTCAGTCAGAGTGGGTTTG
>JBBPCZ010171846.1:0-16460 GCA_037974445.1 Brycinus macrolepidotus
TGATCATCTGGAATCATCTGCACCTGTTTCTTCACTGGTTCAGGCCTTAAGTTAGATGGTCTTTGTTCTGCTTGAATAATTCATACGTAGGTCACTGTGTGTCTTAATGAACAAAAAACATTCCTCTGAAACTGGTCAGGTTCAGGGACTGGACTGAGAATGAGAGTCTCTGAAAGTCCTTCAGGAAGCCTGGAGAACTGTTCCTCAAGACCACATTAAAATACAAGAAGGTCTGGATCTTTGGAAGCAAAACATGAAGCCTGTGTTAGCCCTTCATCAGTGGTCAGTTTCTGGATATTTCTGGGTGGTGAACCACTCTCAACCCAGCAGTGACAGGGTAAGTGTTTCTAATAAAGTGGCCAGTGAGTGGAAGTAGGCGGTGAGTGTTTCTAATAAAATGGCCAGTGAGTGGAAGTAGGCGGTGGGTGTTTCTAATAAAGTGGCCAGTGAGTGGAAGTAGCAGGTGGGTGTTTCTAATAAAGTGGCCAGTGAGTGGAAGTACAAAGTGTGTGTTTCTAATAAGGTTGCCAGTGCATGCATTCCTTTTTAAGCTCATCATCACTTACATCTCTGATGACATATTTCTCCAGGTTCTTCAGTGTTCTCTCCTTCAGGCTCCCCTGTGGGTGGAACAGGCAGCATTAGAGGACTGCAAACAAAACCAGATTCATCTGAACCTGCCTGCTGTTAAAGTGAACGCTGGGCTAATTTCACTACATTCTTTTAAAGAGTCACACGTTATATGACGGGTGTCTTTCCTGGTGTCAGTCAGGATTAAAGGAACACTCTGGTGTTTTTCAAGTTTGCCAGCATGCAGCCAATCACAAAACAAGCATTTCAACTATGGTTCCCCGTATTCGGTAAAGGTACCGAAAACCTTTTAATTGGAAATAGCAGAAGGAACCCTAAGAACGTGAGCTGTATGGATCTGTGCCTGAAGCACAACAAATGGTAAATCGTTGTCATATGGCCAAACAGCTCCTTATATGGAAGTTCCCCCGGTTTGTGTTGATGCTGGAGGTGTCAGACGTCATGCTGAGCTTTGTTTGGTGTCCCTGTGCCACGTAGAACCAAAGTTATTGTAATTTAAAAACATGTAATAATAATAATAACCGCCACTGGGGTTTTAAACATGGCACCACACGCAAATGAACATAAAGAACAAAAGTGAACAAATTTCTTTTTTTTTAGGTCTTAGAAACAAACAGAAAAAAACACAAGAGCTTTGAACCCGGGAGAACTTTCAGGATAGTCTCCGCCTATATAATAACTGCTACTGGGGTTTTAAAAACAGTAACACACGTAAATTCCCGTAAAGAACAAAAATGTCCAAATATCTTTTATTTTAGGTCTTAGAACTTTCAGGATAGTCTCCGCCCACAAGTGGGTGGAGAAACCCACAGAGAGAGGGGGCTCCGGAGAGCGGCCGAGTGAAAGAGCTGCAAACGGCGAGTTTTAGACTGTTTTACGCCGTTTATATTTGTTGATCAGATTTTACTAAAACACTATGAGCTCCACGAGTTAATAGAAGCTACTGGGCACTTTCTTCAGCATCTTCTCACTGCTGTCTGTTATGAGTGTTTCGAGTCAGCAGGTTTTCTTTTTTTTTTTCATTTCAGGGAAATTAATCATCATTACTGTCCGGGTTTTTTGTCCGAACACTGCAGATGCAGCAGATTAGGGTGAAACACTAGAATATTCCTTTATATGAGTACAATGTAATGATTGGTTTGTATGTGCAGCACTGAGCAAGTCTCGAGCCACTCCTCATTTCTTTCTATTTTGCTTTGAATCCCCTTGTTGGTACAAAACTACCATTTAATTCCTGTCAAACTGTCTTCTCTTTGGCATACTGCGTAGATTTAATGAAAGAAATGGGAACAAAGTGCAAAGTGCCTAAAGATCTTAACCTACTGGTCAAGTTCAGGGACTGGACTGAAAATGAGAGTCTTTGAAAGTCCTTCAGGAAGCCTGGAGAACTGTTCCTCAAGACCACATTAAAAATACAAGAAAGTCTAGATCTTTGGAAGCAAAATATGAAGACATGAGGGGTGGCATAAGACAGTACTGTATTTGTGTTTGTGTGTGTGTTTGTGTCTGCTTACTGTGTCATGGAGGTAATTCATAGCATCTCGCACATCCTGAAACATGCTTTTGTAAGACATGAAAAGGTCACCGTGCTTAAAACCCAGCGGACAGCTGGAGAGAGAGAGAGAGACACAGAGAGACAGAGAGAGAGAGACACAGAGAGACAGAATGGCTCTGAATGAAAGATTTAAAATAGATTGTATGTTATAGAACATTATTAAAATTGATTTACGAGCCAGCCAATCACAATGCACAGCCATCCAGCACCTCTTTAACAAGTTACCTTTAATAATAATAATAATAATAATAATAATGCTTTTTATGTCAGAGAATATCACTATGTGTCTAGTATAAAAAGGCCATTAATGGCCAAATAGAAAGAAAGTAAAATGGACCAGGAGGGGAGGGGAGGGGAGGAGAGGGGGAGGCCCGTTGGGGGGGCCTTAAACTAAGTGTCAGCCCCTTAAGCATCTAAACCGATCATCTTCAGAAACCCACAGTGATTAGTTGAAGTAAATGAAGTAAAAGAATGAAGCTGCAGGAGAGATAAATGAAGGAAAAACTTCTCCTGCACTTCTGAAGGTCCTCCACTCACTTCTGGTATCTGGAGCAGCTGGTGAAGAAATCCACGAGGCAAGCGTACAGGTAGGTTTCTGTAGAGAGATCAGACCTACTTAGTTCTAGCCTTTAATTTTCTCTTTCATTTATTGTAACTATTTTGTACAGTCTCACAGACATTTCACGACATGTTGGACTTGTATAACTGTGTATGTCACAAATAAAGAATCATGAATCGTGAAACGGGATCACGCTGAGTGTTTCGGGGGAATTTGGGGGAAGAGAGCAAACCCAGTTGTTCTCTCTTGAACTCCCAACCACAAGTGGCACTGATTATTCTTGTGCCACTCAGGATCCTCCCATTTATTTACTTTACACCATTTAAAAACTAGCACCTCTTGTGAACATTTTGTGGTGAACAGACCAATAAAAACGACTTGAAACTTAATACAGAAAAGGACCCATATACTACATTTCCCACTATATATACATAGTGTGTGTGTGTGTGTGTGTGTGTGTGTGTGTGTGTGTGTGTGCGCGAATGTGTGTAGATTTTCCCCCACTTATGACATTTTTGTGCCATAACTAATTTCTACACATTTTCCAACCTCGCATTATCACTTAGAATTATACAGGCTGTTACTGTGCCTTTAAGACTGATATATGTAAATGAGCTCTTTTCTGACTGGCTGTCCTCAGCTCTGTTCTGATTGTCAGCCATAAAACAGGCCTGAAACACTCCTTATAACTTAAAGGTGAAGGGGTGGGGCTAAACTGCTAGACAGATGTATGTAAATACTGTATCTTGGGTTTTGTAACGTCACAGAAAGTGAATTCAGTACAGTATAGAGGTTAAGCCTGGAAGACGCTGCACAAAAACGGATCAGGAAAGTGATGATTTCTCTGGGTTTTAGAAGAAGGTGTGTTGCCTGATTGTACCTGAGAGGTTGAAGAGTGTGTTGAGGATGTAGAATCGCTCTGTGTCGTCTCTCTGGATGAATTTGTTGGGGTAGCACTCATGGATCTCCGCTCTGCAAACACACACACACACACACGTTGGCAGAGCATTAAAGGAACAGTTTGGTGAAAAATTTAATGGACAGAATTTTCCTACAGACCTCAAAAGTTTGGGCAAATAACCGATCAAATAACACATTTTGATGCTGTTCTAATAGAAATATTGCTACATTGTTTACATGGGAAAAAAATCTGACACATTTCTACAAATTTTAATGTACTTTTTTTTTATTTTAACTTTAAGGCAAATGCTTAGGACCCCCCGTTTGGGAAATGGGCCCCTGAAGGCCGTTCACATCCTCCTACAAATTCTGCTTCTTCAGTCTGGAGCTGAAGCTAAAACGCTAATGTACCTAATAAACACAAAGTCAATAGTCATCTGCATTGTTTGAATAAAAGTACACTTCCAAAACCTCTCTCAAACCAATCAAATTGCATCCAGCTCTTCATTAAGGAGAATCAGACTTGATGACGTAGTTTCAGACATAGTATGACTTACTGTGAGCTGTAAAAATGAACTGAACTTCAGGGTGGAACCTGTTACACAACAGGGTCTGTTTTCACGAACCACCACAGGAGCTATAGCGCTAATCAGTTTTTGTGACAAGATAAATAGCCCTGATGTCTGAAATAACTGCCTTTAGCACTGAAGTTTAGTTCATTTTTACAGCTCATAGTACGTCATACTATGTCTGAAACTACATCATCCTGTGTCCTAAAGTCATACTGTGTCCTAAACCACTTCCAGCTCTTCATTAAGGTGGATCAGACTTGTGGACATGGTTTGAGCAGGTTTTTGGGGACGTGTTTACAAAAAAGATTTGGATGACTATTGACTTCTAGTGTTAGCGACATTAGCCACGTATCTACAGCTCAAAACAAAAGAAGAAATTTTGACTCCAAACATGAGTTCAGCTACATTTGAGGTGTAGATTTGCTGTTTTCCAAACTGTTCCTTTAACACACAGCTGGAAGGTTCTCCTACGAATGAGTCACTGCGGACTGAATCTGATTCAGCAGCTAATCACAGCTAATCACCTGCTTAATGAGGCAAAACATACACTGCTCCCACACACACACACACACACACACACACACACTCTCTCTCTCTCTCTCTCTCTCTCTCTCTCTCTCCAAACCCCAAACACGGCACCACACTGCCTCATTAGCGAGAGCCGGAGGGAGCTAAGAGGAATCAGCTGTACGGTGACGCAGTTCACACACAATTAAACCGAGCTGCTTCTGTGACGGACCAACACATTAGAGGAGCACAAAAATAACCACAGAGATCAATCAGGAAAACGCAAAGATCCAGTGGTCAATTAGCAATAATATTAATATGTTTGATAATTTGAGTGTATGCAGAAGTTTGTCCAAAAGAACTGGTCAAATAACACATTTTATTGATTTTCTAATAGAAGAGTTAGTACAATGTTTGCATGGAAAAAAAAAACTAAATCTGACACATTTCTACAAATTTGAACGAACCATCGGGGTGCACCATCAGGACAGGCAAACCAGGCAAATGTTTTTAACCCCCCATTTGGGAAATGAACCCCTGATGACCACTCATATCCCCTCCCCCAATTCTAGGATTGCCATTGTGCTCAGTTATTATTTATTTGCTGACTTTAACATTAAAAAATAGAACCTAAAATGTGGCATCTGCGTAAAATTTCGAACCCTTTCAGTAGGTACTGTAAGACCCCCTTTGGCTGAAATCACAGCCTCTAAATGGTTCTTGTAGTCAGCTGACACTCCCTCTCTTCTATTTTCACATTTCTTTGCAGAAGACGTCTTTAATTTAAGATCTAAACACAGATTTTCAGTAATGTTCAAGTCTAAAGGCCTTTCAAAACTTTAATCTTCCATTTCTTTAAATTACTAGGGTTGCGGGTACCCGGAGCCTATCCCGGGGTCAATGGGCACGAGGCAATTAAGGTGTAATGAGTCAAATAAGCTCTAATACGTTACAAACAATAACATTAGTGGACTGACTGAAAGGGTGCATTTGTATGCACCATATTTAATTACTTTTTTGTTGTTAAATAAATGGTAATACAACATTAAAACTTGCAGAAAGTGCAGAAACTATTTTCGCTTTCAACAAAACATGTCATTTGCCACATTTTCCGAACTTTCATATACATATGGGTCTATTGTCCTTGTTTAATTTAAAATGGCCAAAAACGTTTGTGGGTAACACTGCTAGCTTTGCGTTAGCATAACACAAATTCTATTATAGAGGTACAAACAGAAATTAGTATTATCAAAGCAGTGTTTTAAGGTTGGGAGGTTTCGTCATTGTTTGGTGGGTTCATTTTGGGTCCATGGTGGGTCCATAGGCGGTCCATTTTGGGTCCACGGTGGGTCCACGGTGGGTCCATGTTGGGTTCATGGTGGGTCCACGGTGGGTCCATGTTGGGTTCATGGTGGGTCCATGTTGGGTCCATAGAGGGTTCATGTTGGGTCCATAGTGAGTCCATGTTGGGTTCATGGTGGGTCCATGAGGGTTCCATTGTGGTCTATAATAGGCCCATGGTGTGTTTGTTTTGGGTCCATTATGGGTCCATACTGGGTCCATGATAAGTCTGTGGTGGGTCCATTATGGGTCCATTATGGGTCCATGATGTGTTTGTTTTGGGTCCATTATGTGTCCATTGTGTGCCCATTATGGGTCCATGAGGGGTCAACTGTGGGTTTATTGTGGGTCCATAGTGAGTCCATTATGAGTCCATGGTGAGTCCATGGCTGGAAAATATTTGTAATAGTGTAAACCTCACTACTTGCCTGCACACTTTGGGCCTGTAGTGTACGTGTAAATCTAAAGGGACCAGAAGCCTCAAGGCCGTCTGTCTTTCACCTAACAAACCTGACACTTTCTCATAAACTTACCCTCACAAACAGAAAATATCCACAAGGCCACACTGTCTAATCCCCCTGCATCCCACCGGAGCCTGTAGTGTTTCTTGCCTTTGTCCAGGTCTCGCCCAGTGAGGATACAGAAAGGTTAAAAATAGAGCAGCCGGATTATTTCCAAACATTTATGTCCCTCAGGCATCCCATGTGCATTCTTATGATGAACCAGTTCCCGGCATTACAGCTGTGTAGGACTTTGTTCTGAGCGTAGTGTGTGTGGTCTGTATATATATAACCACACACAGAGTTATATATAGACTCATACCTGTCTCCATGCGCTTTACAGAGGCAATAAAAAAGCACAGCCACTTGTTAAGTTTCCTGTGACATCATCCTCTCCTTCAAATTCTCCGTCTTTCATCATCTCCTCCCTCAGCATCAGCCCATCCATCTCTCTCGACGAACTGTCTCTAACGTCCTCCAGGACAAAAACTCTACACTATAAAGTCCTGCGTTTTCAGCAGGAGGTTCGAAAGCTTTTTAAAAGAATATCTACACACACTTTGGTTTGTTTTTCTACCTTATCAGGACATAAAGTCACACATACACAAACACACACGCATACACACAAACGCACACACATCGATGCATGTCCTGAAAATATACAAAATGAACACTATCTCACACACACACACACACACACACACACACACTCATATATATACATGTCCTGAAAATCTACAAAACCAAAACACTAACACTCACACATACACATACACATACACACGCACACACATACACACACACATCTATACATATCCTGAAAATATACAAAACAAACACACACACACACACACACACACACACACATATCTATACATGTCCTGAAAATATGCAAAACACACTCACACACTCATATACACACACACACACATCTATACATATCCTGAAAATATACAAAACAAACACATTTACAGACACACACACACACACACACACACACTTAACTCACCCTCTGAGGTAGAAGAAGCCGTGTGTGCACACCAGGACGTTTCCGTGTGAGTCCACCTTCAACAGGTTTCCGTAGGTTGAGTCATAAACCAAACCACTGGAAACAGAAAAGACACACACACAAACACACGCACACACTCAGCATGGTGTGTTCAGGGATCTTTATTCTACATTTACAATTTGGGTCGTTTTATGTGTCCACATTCATTTCTACATCTCTTTATCCCTTAGAATTAAAAAGTAACTGAGCCTTCAAGACTGATACATGCAAATGAGCTCCGTTCTGACTGGCTGCCCTGTATTTTACCGCTCCTTTGGAACGTGTGGATCGTTTGGAAGGCGGCAATGACCCATTCGTTAAGCCGTTCTTCCACCAGCACAAAACCCTCCAGACTGTCCGCAGTTCACTTCAACAGGGCCAAACTGCTGTCAGTCAAGTTGATCTATGTAAACGCGCCCATGGTTGTGACATCATAGCCACAGCAACTTCAAAAAGGGATGTCTTTTTCCAGCTTAATGTCCACACATGGTCCAGGGAGTGCATTGCTTGGTACATCAAAGTCTTTTATAGTTATGTATATAAATACATATAAATAAAATTTGATATATATATATATATATATATATATAAAAGCAGGACCCTTTAAAGTTAGGTCCAAGAATGACTGTAACTTTTAGGCCCAGTATTTAACTGCAACAACAAAATGCTTTCAGCAAACAAGGCCTCACACACCTGACTCAGAGCTCATCCATTTTCTGTTATTACTCCCCGGAGCGCTTATGATAAATGTCGGCGAAGAAATATTCCCCCTCTTGGAGGGCCTAATCTTTTTGAATGAAATTGATATTCCACCCCCCTCTGCGGCTGGAGCCTGCGTTTAAATGCTGCATTTTATTTTGACCTCTGGTGACCTTTTGGCCTCTGCAGGGAAAATCTGATGACTGGGTGATGCTCCGCAGTTGCTGAGCTGTTTACAAACACACTCCCACATGGTTAGGAAAAACCAAGCACGTTTTAAAGGTCCAGATAATTTGTTTGACATTAACCCTCAGAAACCAACTGATGAAGTGGACCACTGCTAAAGCATCGTCTTTTACAAAAGTACGTCCTTATTTGGAGCTTCTGTGTGTTTGGGTCGACAGTGTGAGACTGAGAGTAAATGTAAAAACATAAACTCCGCCTGGTACAGACTTCCTTGTCACTTTTGTACATAGTTCACAAATATTCAGCATCTCTTATTATAATACTAATGTGTGCGTAAGTTGAATATTTCCAAAAGCTTTAATATGTATCTTTATGGATTTTTACAGTAAAAAAAAGGGAGAACTTTTTGGGTCAGTTGTGTCCAAATAGGTTGGTAAATTACCTTTTTATCATATTGGCGAGGTTGTGCTAAAAATGGATATGAGCTACTTGTACGTTACACGTTGTTTACAGCTTTAAATATTAGAAAAGAACAAGTAATGCATAAACGGGAAAAAATACCCTCAGGGTTCTAAGGGTTAAGGCAGTAATTTTAGATGTGTGACAGTAATATCTCTCACTAATCTCATCATTCCTCCCACACACAAACACACACACATACGCTGCCATGATCAACGGTGTCCAGCAGCCCAGTCCAACACCAACAGCAGCTGGAGAGCAGAACGTAACCCAACCCAGGCCTGATCATTGACAGCACAGACCACGAGGAAAAGCGGCATCATTAATCATGTAAAGCCTCAAGGATTTCCTTTTCTAACTACTCACACTAGAACAGATCCCACTGCTGTTACTACTGTTACTAATAATAGTAAAACTGCTGTCAGTCTAAATAAAGGAATAAAATTAGCTGTACATGTCTGGATCCTTTGTTCTCGGTGTGGCAATAGGCGCTGCAACTGCCCCCAGAAATCATAAATTCATAAATATGCATGTGAAGATAGACCATCAGTGCCTCTCCGCTCTTTCTGTCTCTTTATCAATATTCATTAATATTTATTTAATTAAATGACCCATGTACTACAATTAGTCTTGAATTTTATTCACTCATAACATCTGTGTGGATTTATTCACTAAAAATGGTCATAATTCATTTCTACATGACCATTTTCTAACCTCTCTTTATCCGTTAGAATTAAATAGGCTATTTATGTTACTGTGCCTTTAAGACTGATATATGTAAATTAGCTCTGTTTCGATTGGCTGCCCAGTTTTAAGCCTCCCTCTTTGCAAAAATTAGTCCAGGCTGAAACACCGCTTATAAGCTCATCATGGATGGGTGGAGCTAAACTACTCTGGGCTGAATGCATGGGCGCCGGAACCACTATAGCACACGTCCCCCCCCACTTTTCAAAATCATTAGTTTCGTCCCCCCCACTTTTCCAACAGTCGCACCCCCAAACAACACCCCCCCCCAAACAACCCTCCAGCGGCCGAGACGTAGAGTGCTGCGTCCCCCCCACATTAAAAAATTGGGACACACCTGTTTTTCAAGATTTGGACTAGGCCCCTTACTTCTAGTGAAGGTCAGTTTTAATGCTTCAGCATAACAAGACATTTTGGACAACGCCATGCTTCCAGCTTTGTGGACCCAGTTTGGGGAAGAACCTTTTGTATTCCAGCATGACTGTGCCCCAGTGCACAAAGCAAGCTCCATAAAGACATGGTTGGATGAGTTCAGTGTGGAAGAACTTGACTGGCCCACAGAGCCCTGACCTCAACCCCATCCAACACCTTTGGGATGAACTGGAACGGAGATTACGAACCAGGACTGGACACAAATTTCCACAGAAACTCCAAAATCTTATAGCAGCAAACTCCATATTAAAGTCAATGTATTTGAATGCAATGTCATTGAAGTCCCTGTTGGTGTAATAGTCAGGCATCCCAATACTTTTATCCATATAGTGTACACACACACGCATATACTTATACATACAGACTCACCGTGTGGGGAAGGTGGGGTCGTATGAGTAGCGGAGCAGCTCGTGTGGATATCCGATAGACACCAATCTGTCCCGCAGCAATTCAAAACCCAGCCCCTCATATTCGGGGGATTTGTAAACTGCACAGAGAACAGACAGCGGTCAGTATCTGTAGGCTACACTTTTGGCCTCCTAACACTACATTCACCTACATCTGTGATACAGAAAAACTGTACGTTGCTTTGCATAAGCATCTGCCAAATGATGCTGATGTAAATTCAGCTCCATGCCTGAATCAGATGGTCCCAGGCAGGAGGATGCTGTCTGGAGGTCTCTAAGAATGGGTTTGAGAAACATCTCACTTGTGTATTTATTATGAACACGGCGTCAGTGTTTTTGCTGCTGTGCCCAAATTTCCTATGGGATTTGTTAGCTAGCTATTAGCATTTCACAGTGCACTCACTAGCGAGTGTGTAGTCCATGTCGAAGCCATAACACTTGATGTTCTCCAGATTCACACTCTTGTTGATGAACACCCTGAAAACAGCACAGAAAGAGAGAGACAGAGTCAGAGAGAGAGTAAGAGAGAGAGAGAGAGAAAGCGAGTCATTGAACACAGGAGACCAACTTTATAAAGGTGATCAAGCAGCTGGAGCAGTTCAGTTCTGGGAATTCATTGTTTAAACAAACAAACAAATAAACAAATAAATAATACCTGTTTATATAATTATTATATCTGTTAAGTTTTTTGTTTATAGGGGAGTTTTAGTTTTTGTTAAAGGGGAGGTGTCGTCTGGAGGATGGTATTTTTAGGCTTTATAAAGGCCTTTTTTTAAGGGGTTGTTGAGTTTCATTGGATTTGTTGCGGGGATTGTTGGGTGTTTTTATTTTCAGGGGAGGGGTTGCTGTTTTTTGGGTTTTTTTGGGAGGTTGATGTATTCTGGTTTGGTGTTGTCTGGTATTTTTATTTTTTTTAGAATGGATTGTTTTTTTGGGGGGTTTTTTGGGAGGAATTGGTGTTTTCTAGTTTTTTTTTGGGGGGGGTTGTTCTTTGTTGTTTCTTTTTGAGGGGGGCGTGGGTTTTAGTTGGGTGTTTTTAATTTGTCTTGCTGGAGGGATAGTTGGTTTTTCGCGAGATTATTGGTTTCTCGTAGTCAGTTGTGAAGCTGATTGGAGGAGAAATAAAAATAAAACCTGAAACAGATCAACCTGACTCCCCTGACGCTCTCTGAGCTATTTAAAAGACTCTCTGGGCTCTCCTCAGTTCCCTATCAGCATCCTGCAGCGCGACACACTCCTTATCGGCCTCCTCACACACTCTGACGTCGCCTCAGCTCGCGTGCAGAGAGGGTCTGAGTAGCTACGTCATCTGGGAGGAGTTCACACATTGGCACACTTTGCTCTTGGCAGCATTTTGTTATACCCGGTATCATAACAGACGTCCGACAAATGAGGACAAATCACGAAACCACGCTAAACGTAAGGGCACGCTAAAGGAAACACGTGTGTAATGTTCTCCGTACTGTTTTCTTGTTTCTTGGTTTTTGTATGTTCCTTGTGTCTTTTTGCCGTTTTCTTGTTCATGTTGTTGTTTACACTCTCCATGTGCCTTTGTTTAAATTAGTCATGTGTCTGTGTGTCCATGTGGGTTTATTGTTGTTGTTTTGGACCTAGCCCCGCCTTAGCCCCGCCCCCTTGTTGTCCTGATCACCTGTGTCTTGTTCTTGTCTCCTCCCCTGCCCAGATATTGTCGTTTCCCTAGTTAGTATAAATACCCCTGTGTTTCAGTCTGTGTTTGTGGATTCTTTATAAAAGTCTTTGTTGACTTTGTTGACTTTGTTCTTGTTAAATACCCTGTTTTTACACTTATTTTTGTTTAATTTCCTAGTCTCTCGGGTTTAAGGCTTGTCCTTTAGTATTGTTCTTTGTTAATTTACCCTTGTATGTTCAGTACCCCCCCCTTTATGTTTGTGTTTTTGTTTCTTATTTGTATTTAATGTTTGTGGATCTTGCATATACATCCTGTTTGCCTCGACCCTCACTCATTACAACATGTTTGTTTACTCTGAGAGTCCACTCAGACTGGGGGGGAAGCTATTTTTGGAGCTGAAGTTTGTACGTCATTGATTAAAAAGGGGTAAACCCATGTTAAAGAGTGCAATAGGTCAGTATTTGCATGTTGCTGGACCGGTGGGCTGTGTTTTAGACCAGTTTACTGCTGTTAAACTGGGGCCAGAGTTGGGTTACAGCAACTCACAGCAATGTCACTCAATTATAATTCTTTAGAGATGATTCTCCACTCTGTGGTGACTCTATAGGAAGATATAAGAGTTTTATAAATATATTAACATATTCATATTTTTCCCTCTTACAGTACTCCAGCAGTGCTGTTACACCTCGTGTAAAGTATGACTTAATTTACTAGTTATTTCTTCTATAGGAATTCCTGTCGAGTTGCAATGGATCTCTTTCAGTCATCATGAAATGTTCCATTTCACCGTGACTTGACTTTAGGTCACCTGTTCTAATACTGTTCTAATATTTTTTTTTATAAAAGCAATAAACAAACAGATGAAAGCAAAAGTATTTATAATAGAGCCTAATCCAGACTATAAAAACAATATGTTAAGATTTTTTTGTGTTTGAAAATTGCCAAAGAATTCCATTTGGTTTTGAATGAATAAGTAAGTAAGTTCATTCATTCATTCATTTTCTGTAACCGCTTAATCCTCACGATGGTCACGGGTACCCGGAGCCTATTCCAGGGCCAATGGGCGCGAGGCAGGGACTCACCCTAGATGGGGCACCAACCCTAAATAAGTAAGTAAGTAAGTAAATAAATAAAGCAATAAATAAGCAAGCACATTGAGCACTGAATATTATTACAATGAATTATAATCAATTCTGACATTCTAAACGTCCGGCGCATCGATGCAGTTTTACACCCGTATACTGCACCAAAAACACCAGTAAAGGGGCTCTCAGAAGGTACAACCATTTTAGCATTGGCCCTTTATCCCCAAAACATCTGGTACAATCACATGGATGGCTGGGAGTCCAAGAGAGCACAACTGGCTCCACACTACACCAGTAAGAGTCCCTGGGCAAGACTCCAAACACTCCATTCACCTCCATATATAACATCACTCAACTGTAAGTTTTTTTCTGGATTTTGCACAAACAATAAACCCACACTGTGGTGAATGGGCTGTGATTTCTGCAGTAAAAAGTAAAACCTCAATTCTGATAAACAGCCTGATTAGAAACAATGCACAGGTTTCCCTTTAGCTCCACACGGAAAAGTCCCACCAGCTTTAAACTTAACAGGCCAGTAAATATTGGTCCCCCCTTTCCAACGACCCCTCATCTGACACTAAACTCCTCCAAAACCAGAAAAATGGGACCCCAAACTTAGAAATTCGAGGCCCCATAGCTCCAAGAAGTAAGAGCCCTCTGCCTTTAAACTTCAGCTGCTGATAGATCTTGGGCCCCCTTTCCAACGACCCCTCATCTGACCCTAAACTGCACTGGAAACCAGAGATACGGGACCCTAAAGACATATAGAACTGGAGTCCAGTTGAACAGAACAGTGTTCGGCTCTATTCTGGATCCTTTTGGTCCAGGGGTGGAACCAACACAACAGAATAAGGTTAGGAACTCTACTACCAGTCACACACTGAGATTTTCTACATTTGCATGTTACTCACTTAATACTAACTAAAAATACACTCAGTATCCTTTACTAACTAATACATTTACAGTATGTTCACCATTTGAGTTCATTTTCATAGACAGAAATTGTCATATTTTTATTCATCACCACTGACCTACAAAAAGCCACCTAATATAATTATAATTATAATGTGGATCACCAGACAAGTGTTAGATATTTAACGAGCTATGAAGTGACGAAACAGTAACGAGTGCATTTAAAGTTAAAGGACAGTCCAGAATTTGACTCTCTATCACCACACAACCAGTTAATAGGAGTCAGACATGCACTGTTACAGATTCTTTCATCTTATAAAGGAAACTTGTTTTATTTGACATATTTTCATTTGTAGTTGTTCACTCGAGAACTTTCCAGTGTTTAAAAAGAATGACAATCTGCATGAAACAAATGGATAAGTGGTAAAAACCTGTAGTGTACAGATTCTTCTAACCGGTAGTGTAAATGTTTTAGTAAAATATATTTTAGTAAAATCTATTAAAGCTGGACACAGGAAAGTGTAAATTAACTATTTATTAGTAGCTACAGGCCACAAAACCATTATCAGCGGCTGTGACTGATACTCTCCTGTAAAATCAATAGCAATGTGATCTCCCACATGGTCACTTCCACCGAACCGACCAAGACGCGAATAGTTATTGCAGCCTGTGTGCAGGTGAGGTCACGACACAGAGGTCATCAAGGTCACATCACTTAAAAGCACCTAAAGGCCGTGTGTGTGTGTGTGTGTGTGTGTGTGTGTACCGGTTCCCATCTCTCTCTAGCAGCATCTAAAGTTTCAGTTAATATTTTACCAGGCGGCTCCTGTAGCTCCAGCAGGGCGATTCCCCTCAGCAAACACAGCCGAGCCTGCACACACGACTCAGGCCCAAAACACACACTCTGATCTTTGGGGACTTAAAAATGCAAGTTTTCTTCCAGTTTACCACATCATGCATTGTTTCAGTCAATTTACAGACTTATTTTAGATTACTTTTTCATATGATGCTTAACTAAATGTTTATTTTCCCCTTATATGGCTTCCTGAGCTGCAGCTGTAATGCAAACATTTTATTATTAATCTGAATTATCATTATTATTAGTGGTATAGTAGTAGTACAATGATTATATATATAGGAAATATACTATTACACTGAATTATCATTAGTAGTAGTATAGTTGTAGTATTATGATTATACTCGTTGTTTATATATTAAAATATAATACACAGTTATAAGAAGCATTGTATATATTAAAATACAAGGAATAATAAATATTATTGATTTAATTAGTAGCACTATTAGTAGCACAGGAAGAGCATTTACTAATCAATTAATTGACTGAAGTCAGTGAGTGTAAACAAGGCCTCGTTTTTAGCGTTTTTCTTGTTTATGTCAACTTTTAGACTTATTTTAGGCTACTTTTCCATATAACGTTTTACTAAATGTTCATTTTCATTTTCTAACAAACCCAATTCATGTCCCCAGGCAGGGACTTCACAAAGTAGGATTTCCCAGTTAGCAAGATGACTCAAGCCCAGAGTTGAGGATTGTCCAATAGGAAATGCCACTCTGCTCTTTTCCTATTGGTCAGGCTTGACTTTGGGCTTAAGTTATCTAGCTAAACTGAGAAGATCTAGTTTGTGAAAGACAACAAATACGCTGTCGTGTGTTTCTAAGACAGTGCTGACAGTGACTGGGCCTGACTTTTGGAGCTTCAGCCAATCTGGCACGTGATTGAAGCCGTTTCCTCTGGGATCAATAACGTTTCCTGATTCTGATTTAAGGAGCCCATATCTACATATTATTGTATTGTTTTGGGTTTTTTTTCTCTGAGGTCCACTTATGAATTTTGTGTCCTTTTATGCACCAAAAACTGTCAGAATTCATTTCTAACCTCACTTAATCCCCCACAATCAAATAGGCTATTGTGTTTGAACAACAAGGATTTCTGAATTGGACATTTTACAGGAGAATACAAAAATGAGCAAACTAGGCCACCAGCTGCCCCCTATTTTTATAGGTGAATATAAGTAAACTTTCTGCCATCACAGAAACAACACATGCTGTTGATTAATTTCCACACACAGACTGTAGACTGCGAACGCCATGTTAACACAATACGACAAAGTCTTTCATTTAAAAAAAGCTAAAACAGCTAAAGAATGTTTCTGTTGGACCGTCCTGACTCCAAATGTATCCAGTTCTACTGAGAAGTGCTGCCCCCCCCACAGCCTGAAGCTGCTACAGTATTTGCATCACTGTTGACTGTCTTTGCACTACAGTTAGTTTACAGCTGTTTTATCATATAT
>JBBPCZ010171894.1:0-16458 GCA_037974445.1 Brycinus macrolepidotus
ATAAAAACTGTTTTGAGATGACTGCCTGATGTTTAGCAGTTGATCTCTGGAGAAAGTGATGTGTTCTGAGTGACCAAACGCACAGAAAATAAACAAAAACAAAGAAAGTGCGAGAGAGCGCAGTACCGAGGCTGCCATCTGCGGTGCCATCTTGAACCGCATGGTATGTAGGGGTGTGCGATATATATCGTTTACGATAATATCGAAATTGTTGTTTTAATGATGAGGCAGATGGCATTATCGAGTATTTCTGCAGTAACCAGTGTAAAATAGCAGGACACGTTTTGATCACGCCGTGGCTTTGAGAGATGCACTAGTGCGCACGCGTGTGCCAGCTGCGGTGCACTCCGTGCAGTAGCGGAAGGTTAACAGGTTGATGCTGTTTTATGTATGGATGCTGAGCTATGGACGGAGAAAGAGAGCCAGGCAAACTCACTAACAAACTACCAGCTGCACAGTCCGTTTCTGTAGATCTGGTAGCCAGACGTGGGAATTATCACTCACGTGGAGATGGTTTGGCTTCAGGAGTGGGGGACGTGGCACAAACCAGCCCAATTAGCCAGTTATGTGGGATAGTGGTTGCAGTGAAAGACGCCGCCACAACAAAGCTATTTGACCATCTCCAGATGAACCTTCAGACTCAGTACGGAGAGTATGAAAAGTTTCGTGGGTCCATTACATCCACGATAGCAGTGACAGCACAAAACAACCCCAGCAGCAAACTTTACGCGCTGCTCTCTACGTCTCTGTTATAACGCTATAATGGTGCCGGCGCCCATGGCTAAATATATGGTGCCAGTCCAGGTGGTTGAGAAAGATGGTTGTAAAGAACTTCTGAACATGTTAGACCCAAGATACACACTGCCTGGCTGAAAGTATTACAGCAAAACAGCTCTGCCTGAACTGTATGACTTCAGTCACCAAACTCTGGCAGAGAAAATGAAGAACAGGTCACATTTCGCCGCAACAACGGATTGATGGTAGAGTAGAACATCCGAGCCATACATTTCACTGACACTACTGTTTGCAAACATCCTACTTGCCAGACGAACACACAGGTGACATCATTGTTTGTTTCCTGGTAGTAATATTTGACAAAATCTCAGATGAAGTTCACGTGCATATTTTATTTTTGGCAAAGATTTTTCCAGTATCTTTGTGCAAAATTGGACAGTATTTGATGAAAAAAATCTAAAGACAAAGTTTTTTTTATATCTTTGTGCAATATTGGACCGAAACTGAATAATTTATTTACAAATGCTGAAATCGTTTGTTTTTTTCTTGTGCAGAATTAGATGGAATTGAAATGGCTGACTTTTGGTCTTCCATATGTAAGGGAGTGAATTATGTGTTTGTCAGATGGTGTATTTTTGATTGCTGCTTTTTAATATCAAATAATTTACATAAGAGCAGGGCTGTTGAATGCTTGTCAGAATTCAGTTTCGATGAGTAAAAAATTTCAGTGTTCACACAGTTATTGTTTTTATGCCAGTTTTAATAAATTCAATTTGACCTGTTTTTCTTAAAACATTATTGTTGATGTGGTGTTGTGTGTTGCTTCTTATGTACCATTAGCAAAAGACAGTAAATATTGTATTCAGCAGAGAAAGCAGGTACAAAATAAGACTTAATAGTTTTTGGAAATATCGTCAAATTATCGTTATTGGAAAAATGGCAAAAAACATTGTGATATCAACTTTTATCTATATCTAACACCCCTAATGGTACGGTAAAAATATATATCCAATATAATGTCATACATTGGTAAATTCTTACCTCAGACTTTGCTGTACAATGGCACATCACTGATTAAACACCGTTAGAGAAACATTCTAACTCTAGATCTCTTATCTCACTATTATACAGTATATCTAATGTGTTCCTTTTTTGCAGCAAATTGTTTTAATGATTATTATGGACTTAAACAAAGATGTCCTGTATCCAAATGGTACCAAAGTTGCTGTGTAAAAATAAGAAAATGAGTATTGGACAGATCCTACTTGAGAGTGGCTAAAGTATGAATTTTTGATGATGCTTGTCTGAAATTGTGCGCAGTAGAATTTATGCTACCCTTACAGACACTTCTAATAATGTTGCCTAAGTTCATACAGCCCTTTTCTTATATAATCTCAGGTCTCTGTACTGGCAGCCATTAGAAAGACTACAATATAAGAGAATAACAATCCAACTCAGACCTGAGTCCAGTAATGACAGCCTACAAGCTAAACACAGTCGAGTTCATAACAAAAGGAAAATCTAATCCAGAATTAGTGTTGCTTATGCAGAGAAACTGGTGCTGATCAAGAAAGCCAACTTCCAATTAAGCATGTAAAGAATACCAAAAGATCATGAACATGACAATACCTCATATAAGACGTGCTTAACAGTACATAAAGACTTCACACCACTTTTCCTGGAGTAATAAAGATGTAGTGCTAAAATAAATTAAACAATATAACATTCAAATGATTCAAATGTAATTAAAAGGTAACATTTTCTAGATCTGTTAAAGTCCCATTGAACCTAAATATGTGTTTTCTAATTCAGTGTACAATTTCTATTTATTTGTTTAACATGATGTAAAAAGTAAAACATTTATATTTGTGCCATAGCTTATGCACAGGCCAAATTCCATCATCTCTCAATATGATAATATGATATCATTTCTCAATGTGCACATGTGTTTCCTCTGTGGAATGTTTACTTATTTTCACTTAGAAATTCAACAAAACATCATTTGACCCAGGGCATACCTTCTGCAAATGACATACATATAATTAACGGATGTATTTTCCCAAAGATCTCCTTAGGGTAAAGCTTACAATGTTAAAACTTATGAACACTCAAGACTCACAAGCCATTTTCCAAAAGAAAAACCTGATCTTTGTACCATTTAAGTATTAAACTTTCAAACACCAGTTTTGAGGTACAGGGACAGAAATCTAATAAGGATTAATGACATTGCCATTATCAGAGTGCTGTTCAGGATACATTTTGCTTTTTATTTTTGTATTCAGCATAACAGAAAGCTCCTGGTATAGTTACTTTGTTCTAGTTTTTCCTTGTTCTTTCTCTCTCAATTCAACTCCAAGTCACAGCAAGCTCCATAGATGTTTCTCTCCCTACAGAGAGAAACCATATTCACCTGGGACTCCCTGCAGTACAAGCAGCAACAAAAAATGTGATATATTTAGCCATGTAGTACAGGTGTTGAGAAATGTTGATAAGCAGAGATAGCTCAATTTTGCTAGTGTAAGAGAACTAGTCTGAAGTCATCCAGAAAACAAAAAACAAAAAAGAAAATGTCAGAGCAAATTCATTATTCTTGAATTGAAATTCTCTCATCAGGGAGAGCAGGGCGCCTACCATAATAAAATGTATTTCACACAAGGATCTCTTATAAATCATATTAAGAAGCTGGGGTGTTAAGAAAAAATATATAGCACGTGAAACATCAGGGTCACAGCCCTTCAAAGAGCAAGACACTGGCAGAAAAAAATGACTAGTAGCATAAGCTAGAATAGGAAACCAAGACTTAAAAGGAAAGATTCTCAAAGGGAATGAGGATGAAAACCTGAGAGGAACCAAGATTCAAAAGTAGCCATGGTACAATACCACTTATTTATTCACTTATTTCACTTATTTCTTTCTAGTACGCTTTAAAATAAATACATACATTATCAAATCAATTAATGCTATTGTTAACCTAAGCACCACTTAAGGTGAACAACCAGAAGCAGACTATCAAGCACTTGGATAGGGGAAATTATGATTTATTTAGTTTAGATGGGTCAGTTAGTGACAGCAACAGTTACATTTTAAACTAAACTCTGTGTTCCAGCACACAGTCACAGACCAGCCTATTGCTTTAATTATAAGTGTTTTGTGCTGATCAGGTGAGAGATATTAGTTAACCACCCAGCTCTTTGGGAGGACACAGAAGCTCAAACTGCCTTTGCTCTAAGACACGCAGCTGATCACATCTTACCTGAATTCACCCAACACAGTGGCAGCTTTTACTTACACCCCCATCCATTCACACTTCAGTCAGTGTTTCAAAAAAGCACCTTCTTTTCTGCAAGAATTAGAAAATGTGTTCTAATCATCCCGTCAAAGGACAAACTACAACTCTCTCTCATCTTGCACTGAAAAAACACATCCTAAGTGCCACCATGGCTACTAACAGTGATAGAAGTTTTCTTGTGTCTGCAACTGGCTCCATTTGATTGTCTCGCAAAAGGAAAGACACCATAAAAACATTAACAAACAAGGAAAACCCTGTTGAGACATAAATGACCAAATTAGCAAATCCCTGCCACTTCCTTAATACTGTAATTAGTTAAGAGGATAATAGCAATTCACTGCTAATGCAAGGACATGTGGCATACACTTGAAATGAAGAGAAACATTCAGGAGGCCCAGCAATGCAAGGCAGAAGATCGGAGGTGTAAATTATGACTCCCACAGGGAGCACAAATGGAAATTTAAACACATACGTGAACTCCGGCCTTTTGTGGGTGGGTTGTACATATGCGTGTGCAGATGCACGAAACTAAACCATCCAGTGTCAGCCTGGAAGGTATGGATATAGAACACACACTTGGCACCTATCCAGTCATAGATATTTTGACTAATGGGTCTTGGCTTAACCTAAGTCCTCAGAGCTTGGAGAAACATAATGCATTTTCACATGTAATAAAGAGCTAACGTGCTTCAGAAAACTTAAGATGCACCTCATCAACACCTATAAAAAAGACCAACCTCCCAGATTAGACTCGCATCTTATGTCAGATTGCAGGAGGTAGTTTCCCTTTTAAAATAAACACTGAGAAGACTCAAAGGCATTAATGAGGAAACTGGAAAGCTCTCACCCTGCCTGGAAAGAAGGAACAAAGAAGCACTCCCTACATAAACAGATTAACTTGAAATTCCCCTTTTTTCTTCTTATGCGTAATTTAACGTTACCACCTGAATGTCTGCCTATTGTGGCCAAAACTCGTAGCCCATTGAGCGTTTCTGACAAGGACCACATAACAAGGGATAAACAACTGGCTCAGAGCATGTCCAAATCAGTAGATCTTGTGGGGTGTTCCCATTTTGCAGTGGTACTTACCAAAAGTAGTCCAAGGAAGAACAACCAGCAAACCAGCAACAGGATCATGGGCACTCCTGGAAATCTGTAACCCAGGTAAGTGAGACACACGCACCTGGTTGTCCACATGACATAAAACAAAACATAATTCATCAAAACAAGCCACCTTCATTCATTGCTCCATGGTCCAGTTCTGATGCTCATATAAAGGTGCTTTTGGTGGTGGACATGGGTCAACATGGCCACTCTGGCTTGTGCCTATGCTGCCCCATACACCCATATACACCTGAGGGAGCTGAGACGCGATGTATGTTCTTGACACATTTTTAAAAGAGCCAGCATTGACTTTATCAATCTCTGTCACAGTAGCTCTTCTGTGGAATTGGACTCAACGGGCAAGTCCGTGCTCCCCATGCACATCAGTTGGCCTTGACTGCCCATGTCCTTGTCGTTGGTTTACCGGTTGTCCTTTCTTGGACCACCCTTGGTAGGTACTAACCACTGCATATCAGGAATACCCCACAAGACTTGTTGTTTTAGAAATTCTTTTGACACAGCTTTGGCTGCTCAATTGTGACTACATATTGTGACATGTGGCCCGGGGAACGGCCGACACCCACAGGCTGGGAGGCCAAAACCCACATCCAGGAACACACAGACACCAGAGCGGATGCACAGCAGAGCTTTATTTAAATAAAAGACATATCAGTTCACAAATCATAAACAAAACCACCACCACTCAGGGCTGAAATACAGCACGGGCTCTCCTCTCTACCTACTCTCACTCATTTCCTCTCACTACGCTCTAGCTCTCTACTGGATAGCCCGTGTTTTAAAGAGTCCCGGCTCCTCCCTTAACGCAGCTCACCTGGCTCTCGTAAAGGGAGGAGTCCCATGCTCAGCCCTGGGCCTGTGAGGTTCTCCGCCCCCTCACCTCACAATACCTTGTACAATCTCCATAGAAAAGAACTGTCAGTGAGGTAGAGCCCCCACCCCCCAGGAGCGGCCCAGGTCGGCAGAGGCTGCCTCCCCACCCAGCATGGAACCGACCCCCCAAATCCACCAGTGGGGCCCGGACTACCTGAAGCGGGTCCACCCTGCTGCAGCAGGGCCAATGCCCCAGTCCAGCCCGCCACCTGCAGAAGGAAGCCACACACCCGCCAGAGCTATCCGCAACACCCCCAAGGCACACTCCACCCAGGTCCCCGCACTGCCCACTCCCTTTCCCTGTCCCCTTGCATCCAACCAGCCGCCAGGGCCCCACCCTGTACCCGCCCACCCAGTGCATTGGTGCAGACAAGTCCAAAAAGGACCCGTATGCCTCACCCCCCACCCCCATCATTAGGTATCTAATGTTCCCAGATTGTAGTGGAATATTTGGGTTGAACTGGAAGTCACAAGATATTGGAAGGACAGTTGATTTCTTCCAATTAATAGAGTGACCTGAAATAGACGAGAACTTATCTATAAGTGTTATAGTCTCCGAGAGAGAGCTCTGTGCATTTTGAAGATATAGTAACACATCCTCAGCCTAAAGGCTAATTTTATGAGTCAAGTTCGCTGTTTGAATGCCTTTAATATTATTATTCTTCCGAACTGCAGCTGCCAGAGGTTCTATGAATATGGCAAATAGAGATGGAGAAAGTAGACAATCTTGCCTGGTGCCCCTTTTGAGATTAAAACTTGGGGATATTTAATCATTTGTTTTCACGCAAGCCCTAGGAGAGTTGTATAATATTTTAATCCAGGATAAGAAATTCTCCCTAAACCCGAATTTCTGTAAGGTTGCAAATAGAAATCTCCAGTTAACCCTCTCAAACGCCTTTTCTGCGTCTAAGAAGACAATTATCGCTTCCTTATTTTGGATGTTGCAGTAACTATTAAATCGATTAGTTTTCTTATATTGTTAGTGGACTGACGGCCTTTAATGAACCCAGTTTGATCTGGGTGTATAATATAAAGTGTCACTTTTTCAATTCTACTAGCCAGTGCCTTGCTGATGATTTTAAGATCTGCACTGGACGATAGCTAGCTGGCAGGGCAGGATCTTTGTCTGGTTTGAGGAGGAGGTTAATATCTGCACAATTAATGTTTGGAGGGAGCCTGGAGGTTTCTTTAATTTCAATAACCATTCTATAGAATACAGGCGCTAGCAAAGGCCAAAATGTTTTGTAGAATTCTGCCGGAAAGCCATCTGGGCCTGGGGCTTTTCTGTTAGGCATATGTTGTAAGGCATCATGAAGTTCCGTTATTGAAAGGGGTGACTCCAAGGCCATGATTTGTTCACTGTTTAGTTTTGGAAGACTGATGTCACTCAAAAACTCTTCTATTTTGGAACTGGATGGATTAATATTAGATGAGTATAAATTTATATAGAAATCCCTAAATATCTTATTTATCTCTTCTGAATCATGAGTTGTTTCCCCATTGGAATCTATGATTGAGGAGATTGTTATTTTTTCTTTATTCTGTTTTAGTTGGTTTGCTAAAAACTTACTTGATGTATTACTCTGTTTAAAATTTTCCAGATGCAATCTCTGTAGCTGAAATTGTGTTTTTATGTCCCTTAACTCTTTCAATTGCATTTTAGATTTCCTCAATTCATTCAATAGGTGTTCCTCTCGACAGGCAACATGGGCTGCTTCCAAGGTTTTAATTTTCTCTTCTAATTCTGTCTCAAGCGTTTTTTCCCTTTTTTTTGTATGAGGAATATTAAATTATTCTATCTCTTATTACAGCCTTTGCCATCTCCCAGAGTATACACGGAGAAATGCCTGGTGTATAGTTTGTTTCAGTAAATATTGCCCATTCTTTTTTAGAGAATTCTATAAACTCTGGATCCGTGAGTAATAGTGTATTCAGTCTCCACCGTCTGATTGATAATGCACTTACTTTTACAGTAACGGTCACTGTGACTGGTGCATGGTCGCTGATCGTAATAGGGTGAATTTTTGTGTCACATATGTCTTTCACGATTGAATTGCTAGTAAGAAAAATATCTAAACAAGAGTAAGAGTGGTGGACGGGTGAAAAGAAGGTGTGTCCTTGGAGCGTAAAGTGACAAGAACGTCAAACATCGCACAGGCCAAAATCATACATATACTGTTTTATTATTTCCGATGACTGGCAAATTCAAGAACTAGCTGCTTTACTAAGTCAATCAATTTCTGGATTAAGTACTAAGTTGAAGTCCCCTCCCACTACAAGTTCTGTGTCTAAGAGCACTGAAATTGCAGCAAAGAAATGGTGGAAGAAGGATGGATCGTCATTATTTGGGCCATATAAATTGGCGATACATATCTCTTTATTATCTCTTAATTTGAATAATTATGAATCTTTCTTCTGGATCTATGATGATGTCCTTACAAGTAAAAGATCATTTTTTGTTAATCAGAACTGCTACACCTCTTTGTTTTGAATTTTAATTAGCTAAGTATACGTGTGGAAATTGTAGTGAGTTTAGTGCATACTGTCCTGTTTTTGCTATGTGAGTATCCTGCAGTAAGACAATGTCTGCCTGTAATGTTGATAGATATTCCAAAACTTTTTTGTCTTTTTTGCATGTGAGCTAAATCCACGCACATTCCAAGTGACAAAGAGTAATGAGTTCATACTAAACTAACTTAGGCCTACTAAAAATTATCTAAAGTTAAGATGAGGAGATGTGTATGTGTGTATGTAGGCATATATGTATGTAAATGCTGGTGTGTAAATACCAATGTGTACAAAGTTAAAACGTCGAGGTGTGTGCGCCTAAGTGTACATGTGGCCATATAGCGTGTGTAGCACCACTTTCAAACAAAGCGTTTATGAGCGTTAGTACTGATACATTATAGTTATAACAGCAAAAACAAAAACAACTACAACAATAACGACGATAAACAGGGGCGGAGTAAAGTTTGTGTTTTGGTATTAATAGTCCGTAAACAAAGCCGCATATGTGTGAGCTGTACATGGTAACCTGTGTTGATTGCCCGTATCTTATCTGTAATGTGTTAAGTTCGTCTTACCTTAGTTGGCGGACTACTTTTGACGACAAAATGAGTTCAATAAAGCCAGGGAGTGATTTCCTGGTCGCGAATAATTGACCATTAACATGAAGTCTATCTACTGTAATAATAGGCCAGCATCCTTCCGTAATTAGTTTCTTCCTGATGGAAACAGGATTTTGCGACGATCCAGGATTTCTTTGGGGAATTGGTCGTTGACGCAGAAATCCGTTCCTCTAAGTTCCCTGCCTCGACTTTTTACCAGCTCCTTCTGTTTGAAATGCTCAAATTTGGCCACGATGGGTCTCCGACGCTGTCCTTCTCTTCTCGGTCCTCCTATACAATCAATCCAAAGGAAGGTGATGTTTTTCACAGTGTCTGGCGGGAGTTTAAGATGCTGTTGCATAAAGTTTTTGACAGCGGTTTCGGTGTCTTCTTCTGCGTGCTCTGGGATTCCGGAGAACACAAGGTTGTCTCGCATACTTCGCGCTTGAATGTCAAGAATGGACTCTTTCATGCGTTTATTTTCTTAGGAGAGTTTCGTCATATTTTTAGTAAGGGATTTCACTGACTCTCTATGAAACTTATTCTTCGATGCCAAAGACGGCGTGGCTTGATTCTTTTTCATTACAAGGCATTGGTAGTACTCGTCCACATAACTCTCTAAATCTTCCCATTTTTCTTCGTCCAGGATGTCGTGACTGAAGGTATTTTACTGATAAAATACTACAAATATACTTGTTTAAGCTGGCTATCGAGGCTCGATTTTTTTTGTTTCCTTTATTCATATCACTGTTCAGAAAAACAGAGAAGTTTAAAAATGCAAGTTGCAGGCAAAAAGAAGCCATATTTTATTAACAATCTGATCAAGGCCAGGCCTACAGTCTGTTTTCAGACAAATCAGCCACTCAGCATTCGTAAGATCCTGGTTGAATCTTAATCATGACATGAAAAGTGCAGAGAGCAGACAAGGAGTTATAACTTCAAAAGACACCTATAAGAATAACGAGCAGCATTCATACAAACAGTGGCATGAGAGTAAGAAATTAACCTGTCATTAAAGTGACTTGGGTTGTGTGAAATACAGTAACAGTCAAAAGTTTTAAAACGCCTGATTAAATGTATGTATTTTATGATCCTTAAGATATTTTGATCAAGGGGCTTATGACTAAATGCCTAAAAATACTGCTATAACAAAGTACTGTTCAGACGAGATTAGCTTTACTTTGAAGAATCTAAAATAAAAGACAGTTTTGATTCCATAAACTTGTTTTAAATTCAATAAAAAGGGTACAAACAATGTAAATGTACTGTCAAAAGGTCATGGTCCTTAAGGTCCAATAATGCATCTTAAATGAGTTTTAAAGGAACATTACATTCACATTCCTAAAGGAAAGGGGCATATTTTACACAACTATTTTTAAACGTTAATGTGTTTGTTTGTCAATAGACATGTAACCAGTAAGAACATTTTATGAATAGTGGAGGCAAACCACCTGAAGAATGCTACATATTTAGCTCCAGTGTTTGCATCTACAAGTCACTCTGCTGTGATTCAATTTATCAGTCAGGACTATAGGTGTTGAATTATGTCCATGAATAACAGTCCTCGCAGGCCATGTTTTTTAATGTACCTGCTTGAAGAGCGATTAACTATTAAATAACAAAAATAGGCTCCGAAATAGATGTGCACTAAAATCTTCTTAGCAGTCTGCTGAAAAAAAATCTGTACTGATCTGCTGCACTATTGATCGGCCAACATAGAAGATTGACAGTATCAGAATAGTTTCCAATAGAGAAAAGCAGGCTATTGTCAATAATGACATACACTGAACCGCACAAATCAGGTTTTATGCAATTTTTGTGCTTTTACTGTAAACAAATGTCATTGTTTGTTTAAGGCATTGATCTTGGCTTCTTAATGCACTGATAAAAGTAAAGATGCTAAGGCCTTAATGTACTAGGTGTCTTGTGTGGTTTTTATAGGGACCAGTTTGCTACAGAAGTACACATAAATAATTCTGTTACATTCCACACTTTCAGCTCTCCCACCATAGTGGATGACAGAAATAAAATTGCCACATTTCTGGGACAGATTTCAGAGCGTACTCGTGATCCCAGGAAACTCTTTCCCACAAAATTAGTCATAGTTGTGGAAACAGGAATCAAGCATCTCAAGTCAAGTAGGTGTTTATGTATACACAGTACACAATGAAATGAAACAACAATCCTCTAGGACCATGGTGCAACACAAAGAACAAAAAGCAGAACACACTAAGAACTAAGACAGCAATAAGTAATTAGGCAAAAATGGCAAGAAGCAGCAACAAGATTAGAAAAATGTACAGTAAATAAGTAAATACAGTTTTACAGTTGGGAAGTAAGTTTACTCTGTTTATGGTGGACCATTTTAGCATGTGTATGCTGTGTGATTGGGAGAAAAGAGGCAGATAGGCTAAGAGTGTGTGTTTTTGTTATTCTGTCTTGATTTAGGAGTCTGATGGCCTGGAGGAAGAAACCTTTCCCCATCACGGCAGCGAAGGTCTAGATGCTGAGAAACCTTCTACCAGACAGAAGAAGGGAAAAGAGGGTGTGAGAGGGGTGTGTCATCCATAATGCTGGTGGCTTCTTGGATTCAGCGTGTAAATGTCTGCAACAGAGGGAAGAGAGACCCCAATGATCTCAGCAGTCCTTACTATTCTCCAGAGGGTCTTCTGATCAGATGTGGCACAATTTTCGTACCACGCCAGGATGCAGCTACAATGACTGCTTTCTATAGTCCCTCTAGAATGCTGAGAGGATAGAGAGACGCTCCTCAGTCTCTGCAAGCAGAGATGTTGCTGAGTCTTCTTAACAATGGAGCTGGTGTTGATTGACCATGTGAGGTTCTCCGTGATGTGAACACCAAGGAACCTGGTGCTCTGGACGATCTCCACTGAGGAGCCATTGATGTTCAGTGGAGAGTGATCATGGCACGTTCTCATGAAATCAAAAACCATCTTCTTTTTTTTTTTGTCCACATTCAGAGGAAGATTGTTGGCACCAGTCCATTAGCCGTTGCATCACCTCTCTATATGGAACCTTGTCATTCCCACTGATTCCCACTGATTGCCACTGCATTGCTGCACAGCCACGGGACAGCAGCATGAACAGCAGAGGGCTGAGCACACAGTCCTGGTGGCCCCTGTACTCACTGTGATGGTACTGGAGATGTTGCTTCCAATCCTGACTGACTAAGGTGTTCCAGTCAGGAAGTCCAGGATCCAGCTGTAGAAGGAGTTGTTCTGGTCCCAGCAGTCTCAGCTTTTCTATCAGATGCTGAGGAATGATGGTGATGAATGCTCAACTAAACTTTATGAACAGCATTCTAACAGAAGTATCCTTGTCCAAATGGGTGAGGGCCAGGCGAAGGGTGGTGGTAATGGCATTCTCCGTTCAATGGTTGGGCCTATATGCAAACTGCATGGGTCCAGTGTGGGGGGGCAGCTGTGATTATATATGACTCATGATGAGCCTCTCAAAGCACTTCATGATGACGAGTGTGAATGCGATGGGATGGTAGTCATTGCAGCACGACACAGCAGCATTCCGTGTGCTGACTCTAAGCAGAGTCCTCCTTACATCAGCCATGGTCGAACAGAACACCTGGTCATTGGGAGGCAGGGTGACCTTCCTTGTTGCCGTGTCCTTCTGTACCTCAAACCATGTGTATAAAGTCATTCAGCACATCTGGAAGGGAGACCTCACCATCACAGGCAGGTGGAGATGTCCTGTAGTTGGTGATGGCCTTAATGCCCTGCCACAAGTAACATGTGTGTCCCGGAAGTGGCCATGAATTCTGAGCATGCGTGTGCTTCGCTGCTCTGATGGCCTCGGACAAGTTGGCCTTTGCCATTCTCAAGCCAGCTTTCTCACCTGACCTGAGGGCAATGTAAAGGGTTCCTAGCAGCATGCACACCTCCGCAGTCATCCGTAGTACGTTAAAGCCTCCCTAAACATGTCCCAGTCAGTGTGTTCAAAACAGTCCTAAACAGCCTCCTGGCAGCCAGATTTTTGACTGCTTCTGAATGGGCTTGGCACGTCTGATGAGCAGTCTGTATGCTGGGATCAGCATGACATATGTAGTCTGAGTAACCAAGGGGGTGCGGGGCTCGGAGCAGTATGCAACAGCGATGTTTGTGTTAACACAGTCCAACACGTTCATTTATTTGTGGGCACCAAAAATGGACGAAAAATCTTACCATCTATTCAGGTGCACAGTAATCATGGTCCACATTCCCCACATTCCCCACAATTTATGTAACCTGTTAGAATGTATCTGAACTGCTCACAGTAATAAAAGATGCTAGCAGATCAAATACACCCAAGAATGAGTATGTCATAGGTAGGTACCTATGAGTTTGGGAGGGACACAAAAGAAGGCAATGTTATACTGCATGTACCACAGCAAACACCCAAGTGCCAACAGACATCTCTAACCATACCTCTGATGCAAATGGAGTTTGAGCAGGCTTGTTGAAAAAGTAGCAGCTGTCGTAACCTGAAGACAAGCAGCGGGAAACAAAGTGCGATAACCTGAGCACAGTCAGTACCCGCACCATAACACATACCTAATAAAAGGGCTACTAGACCTCTGAAGACCGCAGAGTTGCACGGGGGTAAATGCCAACTGCATGCAATTAGCCCACTGTTCCACAGAGTGACCAGTGGGTTTATGCCACTGAACAGAGCCAGACTAAATGGAGCAGATAAACGGGGAAACAACTGTCATCCTGCACAATGGTTATCCCAAGGAGTGAAATAGTACTTTGTCAGTGGTAACAATTGTGCGTATACCCGGAATCTTTCTTTATGAGTGTAAATCATTTAGCATTACAATTAACACAAATGTTAAGAAGACCAAGAAAGCACTGAGCTTTGTGAAGTTGCCTACAGGACTCCATCTTCGACACTGACATTTTTGTCTCCCCTGACAGCATGGAAAAAAGGTATATTGGAGGCAGACAGACCTCGAACTAGACTCAATTCATGCTCGTGTCATTCAGTGAAAGTGATTAACAAAAGAAAGGATCAAGAAAATCTCACTTTAATCAATCATAACAAAGCTCAGAACACCTTTGCACAGGTGCTACACAGGGGCATCAAGGCTAATAAAAGTCCACCAGGGGAAAGAGTATTAGCCTTGCCGACCAAATCCAGGTTTGCTTCAGTTTTCAGATGCAGTGTGCTTATTAGGAAACAGGTGGTTACAGCCCCGGGGGTGGGGGGGTTTGGAGTCTGTTCAGTCAAATGGCAGGCTCTTCTCTAGCTGGAACTTTTCTCGACAAGATGTGACAAGACGGTTCTTCGAGTATCTAGTAGAAAATACATTCTTCGTCATAATATTGAAATCCAAAGTCAAACACTGTAGATACTGGGTGCATATATCCACTTGCTTGATTTATGCTTTGAAATTATCTGCCTACTGATTGTAGAGAACTTGGTACAAAGGACTTGCTACTTGATGTATCCAGTACAGAACTACAATAACTGCACTGTTTAGAGTTTTAGAGTCTCTAAACAACAAAAGCAACAACAACAGCAGCAGCAACAAGTGTTTAGTAACTGCATAAACCGAAGAGCAATCATTAACTCAATGGTCATTCCATTATCTTTATCCAATTTTTTTTACCAAATATATGTTTTGCATGTTGTTCCCTCTTAAATTGCCTCTTAACACTGACCAACATTTTACTGTATACAGAATTTTCACAGGCTTTTTAAAACACAACTTTAGTGCTTTGATGGTGCATTTGCTTTTCAAAAACTAAATTTAGTTTTCCAAATGTTGAGCTGAACTATCCCTTGAAATAATTAATCTATTGGGCCTGTCTCCAGTAATAAACCATCACTAGGCTGTCCATTGATTGATTGTCTGATTGATTGATTGATTCATTCATTCATTCATTGATAGTAAAGTCTCATGTTGGCTGGGAGAAATGACCTCAGGTAGTGCTCACGTGAATAGCGCAGCTGTGCACGTCTGCAACTTAGTGATGCTACTGCATCACTACTCTGTCCAGTGTGTGATGCAGCATGGCCTAAATTTAATTTAGTGTTCCGTTTCAGACTGCTGGTTCAAAAGGGTCCAGGTGGACTCCCAAATCTACTCAAATCTGTTGACCCGGTACACTCCCAGATACTGTCTCCACCACTTCCACTTCCTCTGCTGACAGAGGACGGGGGGTGAGACCTCCTGAAATCCACCACCATCTCTGTAGTCTCTCACACTCACTTACACAAAATTGATATAGTCTGTAATAGTCATTCTATCTCTATCCAAGTGCATCACACAATGTTCCCAGTCTGTTCCTTTGAAGCAGTTCCTCAGTGGTCTCTGTGGTCCATCTCCTCATAGTCTTTGTGGTCATAGATTGCTCCTGTACAAGGGCACTCCCAGTAGTCCCACTGTGTCCTCACCAGCACCCCCAGATCTTCCATATTATTTGCCATAACGATGGTAGGGAGATATGGTTTTTATCTCCGCTTCTTGCCCTGTCACCGCACTCTCTGCCATCCAGGTACCTCTGATTCAGGTCCTCCAGGATTTCCCCCTACTCAAAAGACGAGTTTGTGTTCCTTAGGATGAGCAGTTGGTCCTTTCTGTAAACAATGCCAGTGGAAGTTTGGTTGCTCCAGATAAAATTAGCAGAATGCCCAGAAAAACTCCACAAATGTACTGCGTTCTAATCGTAGACATATTAGCTAACACAGTTTGGAAAGATAATAGATGAAAAAACACAAAACAGAAAATGTGCTACTTTACACACCATTGGAAATGGAAATAACAAAAAAAAAACAAAAAAAACAAAAAAAAACTTTGAAAGGATATAATTGGTTTAGATGTACTTTAAATTGCCCAACCTTAGAGAGCCTTATTGACTGACTAAAACAGGGTAATCAAAGCATATCATGAGATCTGTGGGATAGTAACCTGTTTCATTTAAAAAAGTCCCTGCTTAATGTGCTTCTGACTCAGGGTAAAAAAAAAACATCCTGAGACATACTGTTGAGAAAAAGCAGGATGGGACAAAATCAGGATGCCTCATTAAAAGAACATATGTCATATGTTTTCTTTTAATGAGGCATCCTGATTTTGTTTTCTTTTAACCCTAATCCTAAATTTGGAAAAAATATTGAAAGGTCAGATGAGTTGAACAGCGGAACCAGGCAAAAAAAATGTTGGTCATTTGAATGACAGCATGTTTGACACAACAGTGCTGTGACAAGAGGAAGATATTGTTGCCATTGGCTTCATTGGGTGGAAGTGTGTGTGTGTGTGTGTGTGTGTGTGTGTGTGTGTGTGTGTGTGTGTGTGTGTGTGTGTGTGTGTGTGTG